>JAHWXV011163128.1:0-10229 GCA_024586415.1 Phrixothrix hirtus
TTAATCAACATGAGAAATTTTATTTTCCTTTATAGTGAACCTCGGATATAGTGAACCAATCTTAATACATTTTCAAAGTTCACTATATCCGGACTACACTTTATTTCATTAATTGTGAATCTCAGTTCTGCAATGATTTTTCAAATTGATTTTGCTTTAATAATATTTCAATATCTACGTGTAGAAAATTATAAACAGTTAAATTTCAGCATTTCCAATGCATATGCATATAATTGAAACAATTGCTGAATAAACATTTTGTTCGATTTTGGAACAATATGTGTTAAGCAAGCGAATTTATATCGTTTGTTATGTATCAAATTATGCTGAAAGCCCGTAAATTTGAATGTTTTATATAGCTGAACAGCATATGAGTGTTAATAAATGTAACAATCAAATGTTCTAAGCTATTGGCAGAGCATTTTGGTGAAAAACCCATCCAGTAATCCGTGGTTCTAATAAACCCCTCATCAAATACACACCCTATCAGGTAAGCTCTAATGTTTTTGATCAGATCTCACCTCATTGGGAAACATTATTTGTTATATACTAAGAAACAGTATGAAGATGCCATCAAAAGAGAAATAAAATTCGATAATCTAGCTTTAAAACTACTGAAACGCCGATAATTTATGTCGTTAGTAAAAATAGATTTTTTTAGTAGTCTAATTGTAAATGTCTGCTGTAATTTTGTTAAAAATCATTCAAAGAACTCTGTAACGTATTTTTGGGAATTTATACAACACCATTATAGAGGCTGAATAATATATCTACATGCGTGGTTAATTTAGGCTGAGGTCATTAAACAGAAACCTAAAGGCAAGGTGAAAAGATTAATAACGAGTTCGACTTGCTGAATTAGACCAGTTCAGTGCACATCAGCCATTTTCTTTTTACAAAAGAAGTACAATATTTTGTAGTTTTCCTAGTTTTTATACTATTCTTTATGAACAGAAAGTAGCTAATATACCCGTGCAGTGCAGCAAGTCGAACTCGCTATATGTTTGTCTTTTGTCATATTTCGATTCCTATCAAGTTTGTGCTAAATACTGTAAGTATTTCAAAATAGTTTACCGACAATGCATGCTACATTGGTAGAACGATTAAATAAGATTCTCTATTTAAATCGAGCTGCATAGCAGTCGAAGGAAGCATCTAAAAGGGAATTCTAAGGTAATAACTTAAGGAACATATAAGTGCTGAGATAAACATATACTCTCAAAGCATTATCATTATTCATATCTGTCTAAATACAAAAATATTTTAGCTTTGTCCTAAGTATCCAAATTATTCTGTAAGTTGTCAGGTGCACGAAATTGTATAATCAAAGTAACCCATAAATTAATTTCAAACTTAATTATACTTTCAATAAAAACTTTAACGTAGGACTAAGTTTTATTCAATTTCCCTTATAGTTCGTAGTATCCATTCCCAGTTGTTTACCTTTACATCGAACCTTATAGTTTATTACCTATGCCCATGCTATGAGCTCTGATAGCCAGTTCTTGTTTAAATTTTCGAATTATGTAAAAACTATTAATAGGATTCCAATCTAAAGGATTTTATGTGAAATAAAACGAGAGTACACCAAAATATTTTTGCACGTAAAACCATGTTACCCCGTATTCTATTCATATATGTGAAATAGTCAAGACTATTAACATCCTACGCCGAATAGTAATTCAAATGATTCCATTACGCGAAAAACCTTTGGACGTTGACCTTTATACAGAACCGTGTCAAAAGAAAAAACATTCTATATAGAATAATACCTGATAACATAAAACTTAACAGTGCATTTTCCAGACTTTAAAATCTTATTGGACTAGTTGTTTTGATATCCTGTTTAACTGAACTAAACACGATTAATTGAATTGGTAAAATCAAAATTAATGCCGTTGTATGTTCGTCGTCGATTTTATGTTAACTTTGAGTGCCAACTCATGCCAAAACAACTAAAAAGTACTAGATTTCCCATTACGTCATTTCTGTATATTAAATTGTACACCGATAAAGCTAATTTAAATATTTTTAGTGGTTAAAGAACTCAAACTTGTACACAAAAATTTGTATAGTCTTAAATTTACTTTATTTATTTAATATTATAATCAAAATTGCTGGATGTAGAACTTATTACTACTTGTACATTTTTATTTGAAATAAAATTCAATAAAATAACTGCAGTGAAATCCACCATTTTGAACAGGTGTTCAACATCCAAAGAATCAATTTAAGCGTCATCGAATTTTAAGTAATTTTTGTTTATAAAGTACAGGTATTATTTAATAGTCATTACACTAAATTATAATATCACATTATAGATTAATAGCGTCAGTATTGTATTTTGGTATAATGTAAAGTATATAAACCTACATCATCCTACTCCAGGAATACAACACGCGCGTTGTTTTGTATGCATTATCACTGTAAGTCTCATAGCGCGAGTCCAGGTATACTTATTGCTATCAGTTTTTTACGACGACACTTCCATGGGTGGACTGTTACATGTATCATGATTTTTTATTTTACTTACGGGTCACTCCCTCGACTCTACCACACACCAATATGATAAATTAGCGTTTTACTTCAGGATATTATGAACATACGAGGTAGGATTAATATTTAGTGAGCCTAACAGAAGAATGTAGCACTAATAAAAGCACATCTGTTTTTTAAGTTGAATATTTTAAAACCGTAGCTATTTCGATTGTAAGGACGCTCGTTACAAGTAGGTATTTGGGTAGAAAGTGGACTATTGTGAAAAATAGAAAAAGTGAAGTACCTATCAGTGTTTAAATTCTTATTGTTAAAGAACAAACCAAACGATGAAATCGAAGCTGAGTTTGAGTTCATTTACGGGGATCAACTTCCATCCGTTACAGCTATAAAATAGTGGACAGCTAAATTACAACGTCGTTGGGCCAGTGTGTTTGATGAAAAGCGTAGTGGATGCCTACAAGACACGCGTACTGCAGAACTTATTAAAAAAGTGGACGATATGGTGTTAGATAACTGACGAATAAAAGTTCGCAACATAGAAGAGGTTCCAGACATCTTATCTAGATCAGTGGTTTCGATTTTGCATAATGAATTGGGTATGAAAAACTTGTGTGCAAGATGGATGCTCCATTTGTAGACTGCGGGCCATAAATGTGAATAAGAATGTATTTTAGCCTCAATTTAGCAAAATTGAGACACCCAAAATGAAGCAACAATATAAACAATAAATTGAGGATGATGCAAATGTTCCGGAAAAAAATTATTTCACTCGCGCATTTTTATCAAAAACTAACGTAATTGTGATTATTATAGAAAAATGTTTAGAGTAGGTAATTTTATTAAAATCAACACTAACAATAAAGGACAATATTACCCTGATACAGAAGTAAACGTTATGTTGTACAATGAACGACATGCATTTACATAAATTATTTGCAAACACGATAACAAAGATTACTGATATAGAACAATTTTTGGAAATTCAAAACCGAAGAATCAATTTTACCACGAATATTACTGTAGCTCAGAATATTTAATTTTGTCGGATTATTTTGTTCTAAAGACAAAGTAATACATAGAATATTCGTTTTTATAATGAACTCCAATCTCAGCGTGCCATTTGAACCTGCTTTTATGGTCCACCGTGACATACACGGTCATAGCTTAACCACAAATTTCTAGAATCAAAATAAGGCGATTTAAGCCAACTTACCCGCATCCAAAGTTGCTTTGTTAAGTCAGTTTTGAACGTCTAGGTTCTTTGAAAAAAAAACGGTTTTTGCTTTTAACGATAGAAAGCGCCAACTGATTTTAATAATTTATGGTATGGTGTTCCTTTTGAGCACAAGACATAATTTTAGGCTTCACTGATAAACTAAAAGGCACGATAAAGGTGTAAGTAGGATGTCGAACCCGGTATAGTTCTTCAACCCCCCAATGTTTGCTCTTCAATAGTAATTGCGCTGAAGGGTTCGCTTTAGGTGCCTCTCAAAGACAAGAGAACCTAAAAGAAAGAATGTGCGTCGGAGTAACAATTCTTTGCCCTCTTATGTACATCCGTAAATCATCCCCAAGTTGTTCTCAGCCTCAAGAACTATTTTATTTATGACTTGGTAATTGGGGACGTACTAACCATCAAGACGTTAATCAAGTGATCAGCGTGATTCAGATTAAATAGCAATGAACCATTTAACAAAATGTTTATTAAAAACAAAAAACAACTTTTATATAATTTTATAACCTAGATCTAATTGTTCCGCTGCGTTAAATTCTTTCATCACGGTTACCAATATATTTCATACCTACTTTTAATTTCTATGCTTATTATAAACCAGAGTTCAATTTTAGCTTAATCAAATGCCAGAATTTTTCACTACTTTTATCCCTAATTATTTTCATCTTACTTTTCTGCATTTCGCAGATTTTCGTGGATTTCTTAAATAATTTATTATTGTTGCAATTTGATGTCTTGCTGAACTTGTGCATCAGAAAATTCCGTAACCTTGTATTTCATATGACTAAACATTTATTCTGTACTAACGTAACGTAGATTTTTTTATGCAGCAATTTAACCTACATTGCTTATGTTTGAAATACTTTTAAATAATCCTAATTTTAGTTTCTAATTTACTGACATTTCTTATTATTAAAAGTATTTCAGACAAAGGATATGTCTCTTCTTGAATCAAATAGCAATTTTTAACGCGGAGGCTGAGAGCTTCAATATTTTTTTCAAAGGTAACATTTTTTGTATGTTGATGATTTTTGATATCTGGTACGATTTATAAAATCTGATTGTATAGACACCTTTTTTTGCCAGCACAACTTTAATGTACTTGTTCTTGATGGGAAACAATTAGGGAAATACAAACAAATCATTAGGAAAAATTAAAGATACACTTAATTTATAACCAATGTTCGAAATTACCCTTATTTTCTTGGATACATAGGTCTGCTATAAAGGAAAAGTTAAGGAACGGTGTTGTATATTAATTAAATTAATTAATACACGGCTAAAAATACCTAATTGCAGTACAGCAGACAAATAGGAGATTAAAGATGCTCAACATCTTATAAATCCTGTTCATAGTGGCACATTTGAAAAAAACCTTGCAGAGGAGATGGTGTAATGGTTAACATAAATTGTGCACATTTCTTTCCGAATACTTTCATCTTCTATAAGACACTCTAAAAGATTAAACTGAGTTTTTTGCAAAACTTCCGCATTATTCCTTTCTGTTTGCATCGGACTATTTGTGACACATTTTTGTTGGGCTCACTGAAAAACAATATTTATTCCAGGTCCATAAATACTAAGAATATGTTATGAATTAGAATACTAGATGTTGTGCAAAGAGTAATGGACAATGTGGAAGTGTTGCGTTCAGTTTAAAGTTTTGCATAGAACCGACTTATGTATCCAATAATATTTGTTACAAAACAAGTGCATTTTTAATTCTTCCTAATCATCCGCGCGTTCTTCGTTAAAAGCAAAACACATTTTTCTAAAAAGAACTTTGATGATCAATAGCGGATTATCGAAGCAACTTTCAATATAGGTAAGTTGGGGTAAAACGCCTTCATTTTGATCCCAGGTATCTGTGGTTAGGTTATGACCAAACATTTTAGAGACATCCTGTATATACGTAATGTACGGTTAATTTAAATTTAATTAAGAACAACTGTATATTTGTATTTCAGTGAAATATCTTTATATCTGAATTATAAATTATTTAATCGTCTGTTCGTGCCATGTTAAATGCTTTGTGAAAGTGACTTCAATTGGATTATTGAATGATTTATGTTTATTGACTAAAATATTCCCTGCCAAATAATAATAATAATAATAGTGCTGAATTAATCTAATAATGCATTTTAAAAGTATTTACCTAGAGCATTTAGTGTTGTCAGTACTTAAAACTAGGTAGGTACTTAGTTTGTAAATTAATTCCCCAAATTGAATTGAAATTGATTAAAATGACAAAAACTGATGTACGTAGGTACCAAAATTTTAAATTTTGTATATGCTCTTTAAGTAAAGAGTACTTTCAAGAATTTTAAGTATTAGAATAGAATTTTCCAATAATCATATCAAAAACGTTAATAAGGCAAACTCGCTGAAACACTCTCCATCTTAATAAATACTCCGCACTGATGGTCAGTCACTAAATTTCCAATTGGCCTCTCTTTGTTTTATGTTGTGATAAACAAATCGCAATCATTCATCACGCGATTAGAAATCTAAAAATTTAATTAAATTGTGGTTCAGCTCGATTGTTATCTAACCGTTGACAATAAATTTCGTTACTGTTCTGTCAATATTTATACTAAAAGTCTAAAAAGTAGAGTAACTCGTTTCTAATCGAATTTTCAATGCCAATAACAGAATCAGTTACTGGCCGTCGCTCTCCAACAAATTTAATTGTTGTTTTAAATCAGAGCCTCTGCAATAAAGAAGTATCGCACCGCTGGTCAAGCGTTTAATAGCCAATTTATATAATCAGAATATGCTGATTGTTCAAAACAATCCATGGCGATGCACAAATTATTTTTGTTTAATCTGTTTGTCAAAGATGAGTGCATTTAACGAAGACTGTCGCGCGGGAAGCCGATAACGCATTTCCTTCAGGCTAGGAGGCATTCATAAAATGTTTCTCTGAATTCTTTAAGTTCAATGTACTATTAAGTTTAATTGGGTTTGTAGAACAACAATTTGGGAACGAGACAACTAATTTGGAAATATTTTCCGCCTAGCCATTAATTAGCACATTTTAATACCAAGTAATTACATTTCATTAATCTTATCGGCTTAGCTATAGGAAATGTGAAAACTTCCAACTACGTTACTACTTCAGATCAATAATTACTTTAAATTAGAATATTACAGCAAGAAATTAATTATACGAATTAGCACTACTTTAAATAATCTTAAAAATTTCCCTTTATGAGTTGATGGTTTTCTGCACTGATGGCAGTGGGAATAACCACTTGACCTTAGAAATTGTTAGGTAAGTCTAAAACGAAATATCACCTTTCAAAGTAAGTGAAGCGAATTTTAACATTAATTTGGTACGATTAGTACAGAAAGCAATTTTTCTAACGAGCAACTCCGAAATTTAAGGCATTTTAGCATTTTAAAACATATAACTAGTTTAATTATAAATATTCTAAATGAATTCAGGGATAAATTGGAATATTTCTCGCACATTCAATATTTTAACAAAGTCAACATCATTTTGTATTATCTACTATAAAGGAGAAGGTGTAGGCGTGACAACTGCTTAAGTAGAACGTTCTTTATCACATAATGTGCATAAATAAAATTTAAAACGGCGAAGGTGATTTCACGAGTATAGAACTCTAGCAAATAAAGAACTAAGCACGGTTAAAAATTCTTATACATTCCACCACGATCGGTTAATTTCATACGCGTCTTTAATGTTTATTCGCTCATTTTTAAGCCGTCTGTAATCCAGATATGCACTTGAATAATTGGTCTCGGGAGCTCAAAATTTTTTTTTCTTGACAGAAACTCAAATAAGTTTTTAATTAAATCATCCACAGATAAAGAGCAATGAGATATTTTAGAGTATGTACTGCAAATGAATTAAATTTTACCATCAAGAGTATACACAAATAATTTGGTTTCTCTTGAACTTTCCAATATCACATAATAACTTAATTATTTAAAGTTAAATTTCCTTTTGATGGAATACAAAATCGTTCGTGATTGTCAATTTTCTTAAATGTAGAATTTTATCTTAATCAGCTAGACATTTACTCACATGAAATGACCTATAGTAAAAAAGATTTCGTAAACATTGAAATTTGCGAACAGAAAATTATAGCGTAATTTACTAGCGATACCGACCAGAAATAGGCAACTCAAATTGCGTCCATAGGTGGATTTTATATTTGTTGCCGAATTATTATGAATCATAATCAGAGGTTTTCATCTTTAAACATGATTTAATATAATGGTGAAATAGTAAACTGTGCCAGTAAAAGCAATTCTACCATTCATGACTTTTAAGCAAGTGGGACAAACTTTAAAAGATAAGGCTATCACAAAATTCATTATAATTTCAACATTTCAAAACAAAATAATTTGAAATTAAATTAGTAAAATGCATCATTTCTTGCCGAGTAATTATAATTCCATTTGCGGGGCGAAGCGCAAGCGTAGCCGAGCGAATGAAATAATTGCGAGGCAAAAATTGCATCCGAAATTAGTAGCTTTACTAAATTATTTAAATAATTTGATTAAAAATCTGAATAATTAAATAACCATCATTTTCATTTGTTTACTTTCTTGATTGTCGAATAGTAATTATTGCGAAATATAGGTTAGATTTAGTTTCTAGAATTAAAAGTGGGCACTTTTTCCCCTGTGATTGAAAGCGTTGCACAGCAACGATACATTCTTATACTAGTAACAAAACACAGTGAAAAAATGACAACTTTATTTAATTGTTGAAGAAAAAACGTTTATTCAAAATTTAAGTATCAATTAATTGTACACATTGACAACATTAACGGGCAAAATTCACTAATTCATTCCTAAAAATCTGTATTAGTTAGTGGTGTTTAATAAGCCTGCTGCTTTAATACGCTCCACAAAAAGAAGTTCAAACAGATGAATCAAGGCTACGTGAAACAAACTATTAGGAGCACCTCTTCCTATGCATCTGTTATCAAAATTATTATCTAGGAACGTACCAATGCCGCTATGGAAATGTGATGGTGCGCCATCTAATCGTAGTCAAAGATTTTAACGAATATGGAGATTTACGTTGTCAAGTAATTTCGGCAGACCATTAGCTGGAAAGTTTAAAAACATGTGTCCATTCAAATAGCCATAAAAAATGTAGTCCAAAAATGCTTTTCCCTAAAATTCCATACTAAATATTAACAGAATACATGCTCTGAAAGTGTCCTTGACGAATCCAATGGCGATTAACTTGAGAATAACAATGCCATTTATGTCTATTAATTCTGCTAATGTAGCCTTATCACTTAACATGACTACATTTAGAGATTTAGAATTTTCCTGTATTCTTTATCCCAGCGTAATTTGATATGTATGGAATTCTTTCGATTTTAATACTCTTTCTAATAAAGACTTGGTAATTCCTAGTTGTGTTACAATACTTCTTCTGCTAACATGCACGGCTTCTTCGATGATGCAAATTACTCTACGTCAGTACGTACGCATATAGTAGTTCTAAACCTTACGATTTTCTGTGTTCACCAATTTCTTCTTAGATTGGTTTCAAGTCATCTAAAAGTTTTATCAGGGGGAGTACGACGAGTTGGATAGAGCTGTTGATATAAATTTGCAGTAGCAATCACATTTTTATGGCATTTTCAATAAACTAAAATTATATCTGTTCTTTCGTGATTAGAAAGATAATAAAATTACGCTCCAAGGCTGGTGGGTTCTAGTGTACCCCATTAAATACATGCGTATATTTACCAAAATTATGTTTTTTATTAAAATGTTACATTAGAATAAGAGTTAATGAACTGTAATAACCCATAAAATTTATACTTGAGACAATTTTCATAAATTAAATTAGAGCGGGATATGCAACTATGTTTCTGACATTTTAGCAAACATTTTTGGTTTTGCGATTAAGACTTTGTGGACATGCACGCCATCAAGCTTTTCGGGTTACATCTACAAAATTAGGTAAAGGAAGTTGAGTACCCCACGTTCTTGCGGTAACGTCTCACGCCTCTTCTTGCAAGATGTGATTGAGTTAAACAGTTTTCTAGCTCAATAAGTATTTTTCTTCATCGTACCTCTTGATCAGTGTCTTACTACAAATGAATAATATTGGAGTTAATCCCGGCAGTATTAAGCATTGCATAGAATGTGAACATTGGCCACCTGCGGGTTGTTCTTGCCACTGAGTAGTTAGCGCATAGTTCATTGAAGCAATCAACGTCTATTTTACTAGCATTATAGTCTAGTATCACACCTGGCTTCTGAAATTTTGTTCGTGATATATACTAGATAATCTAATAACCGCTTTTCTTCTTTTTGGTACATATGAGCATAAGGTAAAGTCATTTGTGTGTCCAAAAACCAATGATCCCACAACTATTTATGTACGACGGCTGCCTCTTATGTTGTTACAAATGACCACTAGATGTCGCTAGTGTAATAAGTTATTGCCATATTCGTAAAATTTGACATTTTGTATTGTAAAATCCATGGCGGCTTA
>JAHWXV011163192.1:0-11360 GCA_024586415.1 Phrixothrix hirtus
TTAACTTAACTTAATAATATAATTAACACTGAAATTCGCGTAAAACTGTGTCGGTTTTTATAATCGCGATTTCATTGTTATACGCGTACTTTTACACAGTTTTTTCGCCCTATAAAATATGTAGCACGCCAATTAACTAATATAGGTTAGTTCAGTACTTGTACTCTACTATTGATGTCAACATTAAAATAAAAATATTAATTGGCACCAACATGTCTAAAAATAAATAAAATTGTATATACAACAATTTTTAGACGCAAAAACGTAAATTAACTATTAATGTAATTTATCTCGAAGTAATTCCATTTTGGGATAGGTTGTTAAAATGGGTAGATTTGCTAAACAAATGTAAAGGTCCAAAGTAAAGCGTGGCCATCTGAATAGGAAGTATATTTAAAATTAGCAAAGTAAGTTTTAACAAGTCTACCGACGACATCCCTAAGATAACATCATTTAATGTAATTAATCGCCTTACTTATTTTATTACTTTTTATCATTTTATTTTTATGTAGCACATGAAAATGATATAATTTTTATTTCCTATTTAATAAATAAATTCTAAATTGACATTGGTATTTGTTCGAGAAGAATAACAAAGCTTGATTTTTACCATAAACATGTAATAAGTAAAAGGTAGATAACTGTACTCACAGGTTAGAGCTACCATAAACGTAGTTAATTGGTTCTTGAACCCAAATTAAATAAATAGATAGCTGCTCTTCTTCTTCCTAAGTCGCTTGAATAGAAAACCAGCGTCCTTCTTTTTCGTTTTAGGTCTAGGCTATTGTCTCTTGTACGTCTTACATCTAGTTTGAAAAACATTGGCACTTGTCCCCTCCGGTTTAGCATCCGCATCTGAACATTGTTGATTCATCTTCCCATTTAAATGTTGTAAGATTCTCCACGACGCGTTGAGATTATCCCGTTCTGGAGTTCCACGTGCCATTAGTTGCGTTGAATTCATCTTATAGGTTTGTACAGTTTCAAGTACTGGATATATACCTCTAGACTGTAATTCTAATAGTTTTCGCGAGTTACTTGATTGAAATGTATTTGTCGGGGTCAAAAATCCTACAGAAATTGGAATGGAAGGTAACAGATCCAAATGTTATCCAAGTGGTGGCATTAGTAAAGGAGTAGCAGTTGCAAATCTTTCGCGGTGCTGTAAAGGTGACTTATTGAACGCGTCGGCTGCAGTAGCATTTCCTTTAGATAGCGTTTTTGCCACCATTTCAACTTGTTTGGATTCTTCTCTAATTATTGAACCTTCCTTGTCGCCACTGTTTTCGTCATCTTCGTCTTCCATATCAGTTCTTAGGTTAGTTTTCAACCTCAGGCTTATCAACAAGCTTAATTACAATTTCAGTTAGATGCTTTATAAGTTTCCTCAACTAACTTTTTGACTGCGTTTAACTGAAACTCTAGCTTGAATCAATCGTTTCTTTACTTGCTTTTCAACCGCATTTATGGTTGTAATAATAAGTCTAATTATACAATTAAATTACAATTCCAAACTGCAATCTTAATCGATTGCTAATTACTAGATAATGTTTCAGTCTGAACAGATATATTCGTCAAAACCTTTTCTATAAGGACCGTTGTTAATGTTGAAGTCTTTGTGAATAAATACAAGTCCATATTTGTCTTTCCAGCAATTAGAACACATTTTACGAAAATCTTGTAATTGCATATCTGTTCCAATGTGGTAGTTTATAATGCTTTAAGTTTATATCATCTTGTTCTAGTAAGACCAACATGTTGACGTTACCTCGTATTAAATATTTAGATACGGATGCATACGTCTGACTGAGATAAAAGCAGTCAACATCATTATGACGCCCCATGCTAAAATATCCTTTAATATTGTTTTGTTTATCACAGCAAAATTATTGAATACAAATATAGAATTTGGTTTGGCTTCCCATGGTGACATTATTGTTTCGTTTTCACTAAAAAGGTAATAGTTCATTTCCTTAATCGGCTTTAGTGTTTGCACTGGAAACTGATATTTAGGTTGATACAATAAACGCGGGAACACATAGATGTTCTCAAATTTGAATCCATTATCGTTAATTACCCATTATGACCTAGCGTTGCATATATTCAACGATTGTACACCTACCAGTTAACTGTTTTAATTAATATAGTTTGCCTTTACACACTAAGTGGCATAATAAAAGGTGACCTTATATCTTACTGTTAGTAATCAAACACATGAAGTTTTGAAAAAAGCAGTAATGTATTTTCTGTTATTGTTTAAAGTTTGCTAAGGGTGAAGACATCCTAAAATTCTCAACTTCGTTTTGTGTAAGTAGAAATGTTTTCTATAAATTTGCAATACCATCAAATTCTAATCTTAAACTGTTAATGTTTGTGATAGTACCTATTGTGTTTGGTTATAATTATAAATAGTGTATTTTTTAGAGTAGTTTTCTTTGCGTTGCATATATGCAACACTAAGCTATTAGAGTATATCATTTCCACACTTTCCTGCAATAAAAAAGTATGCTCTAAAAATTGTCAAATTTCAAGTGGTAAATTCATTTGCAACTAAAGTGAAATTATATAGAATGACTAAATTTATATTTTTACTTCTTTTTGAATACAGTTTGAATAGTATACTATCTATTCTTTGTTTAAAGAGATAACGAATTTTCATTATTTGGTTCTCGAATTTATTATTGAACTAAAAAAGCTAAATTAATGCAAACTTTAGTTTGGTTTTATTACAGATGAAGTCTATGTGTTACGAGATTTTCAAATTGCATCCATTTATTATATTTTTACTAATTGTAAGTGATTTTATGTTTTTCAAATCGGGGTTTATGATGAAATTGATGAAATCTTTATGGAGCCACCTGATCCGAACATCTTAACAGATGAAGACAGTGCTGGAATATTAGACAATCTAAACGGATCCCAACTTCGTGCAAATGTAAAAATAAAACTCTTAAATTCTACACGGATTATCAAAAGTAATACCAAAACTTTAAGTGATATTTGTAAAGAGTGCAATAAGTATGGTGAAGATCAATAAAAGGAAAAGCCTACTCTTCTGAATCTACCAGAAAAGTTAAATCGTCAAGATGAAATCAATGGTCAATGGAGACATACAAACTAATAAGTCAATACCTCCATTTCCTGTACCTAGTTTTAGTGAATATAAAGGTCTTACACCTGTTCAAATTTTTGAAATGGTTATTGATCATATTGTAAAATATTTGGTGCATGAATCATCAAAATATGCAATTTTCAAGAATTGTCCAGACTCAAAAATTTCTATTGAAGAAATGTGATGCTTTATTGCAATTTTAATATTTTGTCTAGATACAATCAATTGCCAAGTAAACGTCATTATTGGGATTCTGGTTCTGATATACAAAACCAACTTGTTTCAAAATCTATGCATAGAGACCGTTTCATTCAGATCGTGAGATTTGTTCACTGCGCCGATAACCCAAAAATAGATCGATCTAACACGGTATATAATAGGACAGTTTACTTTTATATTTTATTAGTAGTAGTTAAATGACCTAGCGTTGCATATATGTAGCGACCTTTATTTTAAAAATAGGAAATAGAATTTACTTTATTTTTGTGGAAACGTATTTACTAGTTTTAAATAAAGCAATTATAATAAAAATCTTACTAATTATTTAAAAAAAATTAATTCGGGTCATAATGGGTTAATTACCAAGTTGGTCTTCCCGGTATTGCTTGGCCTAATAATTAATTATTATGTAAATCTAATTCCAAATTAGAATTCACTATACTTTAAATATAACCTCTACTATTAATAAAAGTCACCTCTTAATTCAACAGAAACACTTGAAACGAACTTATATATTTATTATTATTATCAAAATACTTATAATACTTTAACTTCGTTAGTTAAAGAGCTATATCGAACAATGGAGTCGTGAATAATTAAATAGAAAACTATCTCATCTGCTTGAAAGTTCCTGAACGATTCCATTTTCAATTTAATGTTAACAGACGAATTCTTCAACGTTCTGCGTCGCAAAATGTAACTCAAAGATTGGATATTCTATAAACTTTTTATAACTGATTCCCAGTTGGATGTTGCTCATGTTATGGTATTCGTGTTGAAAATTTGTATAGTTACTTTATGCCTGAGAATAATCGTCAGTAAAGTATAGTCGCATATATACATATAGCTATTTTCGGAATTTAAAGAAAGATTCAGGTTTGAAATATCGAAATTATTAAATTTGAATGTATCAGCGTCCATGGTACCTCGTTGATTTTTCTGAAATCCAACTAAGATCCGTTGCGGCTTTTGTAGTCTAACTGATGTCTTGATTGGCCAGATATCAGTTCTCGTTTGTTTTAATGCAGGTAACTCAATAATTCCCATTGCCTACAGGTCATTTAGTTTATTGTATAGGTCACGTTTTGCTTGATGATTTAAAGTTGTATGAGGCACTTTCCAGCAAACATTTGTTAAACTAATTGTATAATTTACAGCACTCTTGCAGTAGTCGTGATGTGTTCGATATCAGATTAAAATTATTTCTTACTCCGAGTTAACGATGAGTCGCGTACACATTTCAGCGAATCTGAAAATATGTTATAAAGGAATTCAAACTATAAATTTCTTCGTATGAGCTTTTATAATATGTTGAGTTTGAACGGTAGTCGCAGGCGCAGCACCACCGTGATCATATGTTATCAGTCACACGGTAAACGCTAAATTATTATTTTCATGCGCAGAATAAGATACATATCCCTTGATTGCAGCAGCGACTTCCAACAATCGACATAAGTCAACTCTTTGTCCTGCCAAGACTGGGGACACGAGCGTGGGGACACTAATGCTGTGCGTCATCGTTAACTCAATTTACAACGTACGGTTATTTTTCGCAACGTAATAATAACGCATGCCAAGACATATCAGTTCACGCTGTAGCATTTTATTGTTTCAAATGTAACTGATCAAACGAACATATTAAACGTGGACTTAAAAATAAAGTTTCTCTTTTATAATATTAAGAAAGACGTTGAATATTCTAAACGTTTTCAAAATGTGCACCATTGATTGAGAGTTGTTAATAAAAGAAGTTGAGAAAGGGCCGTATTATGGAATACGTCAAAAGAAGGATATAAAGACAAATTGCAGAAGAATTCATCGTGGCTTGAAGTTGCTTGTGCTTTAATATTTGATTTTAAAAGCAAAATTGAGGCACAATAGAAAATAATTCGTATATCTTAATTAGTTATTACAGAATAACAAAATTCTGAAAATAAAGCTAACTACGTTCATGTGGCCAATACCGTAATCTACGTTTTAAATGACGCCCATTGCAACGCACATAGTTTTGACGCTCATGTGTCCCCAGCATAACTTGTATCGAATCTGTTCAAACAAACAGGGAAGGTTGTTGACTAACTTAAACTCTGCGTTTACTACATCTGTTTCGGTAGATCTTTCTATGTAAATGTGACTACTGGATGTATTCGTCACCTTTTAGATGTAATCGTAGACATCTGCAATGGTGGTGTTTGAGTCTCGAGGAATAAAAAGCAATTAAATAAAATACTACCATTAATGTTATTATTACTAAATTTCAAACCCATCCTTTTTATGATGCTTCGTGTAGTTCAAGCCGCATGGGAAAATTTTCAGTACTGAAATCTATTAGTGTACCACGCTGATCACCGAGATTTATAGCAATGTTACTTATTAGATCAGTCACTTCCAAATATATTAGATTAGGTTTTCCCCTGTGTAATAGAAATCCTGACGGGCAGATGTCAGCTTATTTTTTTCGATTCCTCATTAACCTAGTCGTACATTCTTGACATCAAGATAATGTAATTATTTTTCTATGCGCAAATGAAACGAATGTTGATATTTCATCAAGCACAAATTAGAAGTAAAAATCGATTTACGTGGTGGGAATTCTGCTTTATATTTACACATTGTTCCAATCACAGTAAGCTGTTTGCTAGTGAATTGTTTGATAAGGGTGTAAGAACTAAACCAATTGTCTAATATTACGTTTTTATTAGTTCCTTCAATACGTTCTATTAGTTGCATGGTATACTATACAATGATATTGGTCGATCTAACTTTTTACGTTCCCTTCCAATATATGAAAATATTGAGTACATATAGCAAGTCTTCGCATCACATACATGTCTGGTTCACTAGAGAAGTACAGTTTGTACAGATTCCGCCTGTAAAACTCAATAATTGCTCGTCCACCGATACGTATTCAAATGGAATAAAACTTGAACTACAGTTATGACTACGTCTATGGCACAACTCTCAGATTGGTAGGTGATGCGTTCACTTCTCGTATATTTGTCATGAATCTTAGATAATTGATTAAACAATTGAAATGATTCTTTCTCATTGTTCCTATAAATTGCGACAGTCCTGAAACTTTTGATCACATATCTAAAATCCCAAAATTAGCGTCTTTAAGCCCTCTAATAAATTTAATAAACCGAACATCGCTCGCAGTTCCGCCACATTTGTAGAAATTTCGTAACTTTATTGCCCTTTAAATTTTATCTCCTACTTTTCTACACCTTCATTTGTGTGGCAAAAAATTTTCTCCGTTATTTCATCTGTTATAAATAATCTTCACGCTTCTTTTACTATGTTTACATGTCTTGCCTTAGAATTTTGGCCAGAGAAATGAATGGCAAGGCTTTTTAGGCGTTCTTGAATTTTTTGAAGTAATTTATGTCTATTTTTACCATATAATATATTTGTTTCGGCATCACGTTCTTCTGTTTCCGTATGCCCTTCTACCCCATCATTTACAATATTATATTCTATAAAGATCATCTTCGATTTCACTTCCCCGTGATTTACGTGCTGGGTCACCACTCAATTATTCCTAATAATGATTTAGATCTACATCACTCAAAGGTTTCTTTGCGTATAAAATGTTGTACTCTCTCTATAAACAAAAGAATCGTTCTTAAATTGAACGCTTAAACATCAAAATGTTTTAAATAGCATTGAGATATAGTCGAAACGTGTGAGGGATTAGCAAATTTGCCTTTTATAAACTTTTAAAAAACAAAGCTGGAGATATTGTCACACTAAAATTAGTACATGGTCGAACAGTAACCATAATGTTAGATCAAGTACAAAGTGCCATTCGAAGGATACTTCATTCGCTTTATATTGTGAAGCAAAAATTAGAGAGGACGAAAGTCTAATAGAACTCAGTTGATTAAAGCTATGAACAGTTTTAAAGAAATTGAAAATGTTTGCTACAGGAAGTTGATGTTTTAGATAAAGATAAAATCGTCACTTGGCGAAGAAAATATCTGAGAATGATTCAATAGTTTCGTGCTGACTGTAAGGTAACAATAGATGAAACGTGTGATAATTCGGCTAAATCTGCTATGATAGAATTTTGTGTGCAGGATTCAGTAAAGCTTCCGACAAAGGTCGTTGAGTAATTAAAAGAGGATTTGTTGGTATTTGAATCAAAAAATACTAACGATTTCCATGAAGATATAAATGCTGAATATTAGATTTGATACCAACAGGCGCTGTTGTAATCATGGACATTGCCAATTACCATTGTCGCCAAATAGAGGGCCTTAGCGAAAAGGCGCCTTCTGCGAAAAGCATTCCGTCGGTACGATATAAGCAAGAGAGATTTATTCACTACTGTTCAAGTTACCAAAACGCAATTTAGAAAATTTGACTTCGATGAGACAGCGTCAAAACGTCGTATAAATGTGCTTCGCATACCACCATACCTTTGCAAACTTGAGGTAATATGGTCTCAGGTAAAGGGTATTGCTCCAAATAGTATATATTTTAAATTAAATGGCATTCGAAAACTATTACATTCTATAGACCGAACTTGGTCACATGATCACCCAAATGATAGAGCGAATTACTATTTGTTAGGAGAAGGTGATATAGGGTGCGGCAAATCTCGTTCCCTATTTTTAGGGTTAGACTGCAAAGAGCAGGAGACTTGCAAAGTGATGGGGTTGGAGTTGATAGATGCAGGAGAGAGAGAAATTACTGTCGAGATAGGTTTAATTGAAAAAATGACTTTGTTGTCGCCGCGCAACTAGTTTTCTGTACTCATTATTAAATTGCACCCCGTGTCTCAATTCTGTATCGAAAATCTGTTGTTTTATGGATTTCGAACTGGTGGTTCTGTTGTGAAAAAGGGGGGAGGAAGACCGTGTAGTGCACAAATATCTGAAAACATCGATGCAGTCTCCAGCATGTTTTGCTCACAAACATGCAGTTGCCCTTCAGTTGTCCGCCGCTGATAACATGTGGTTTCCGCAAGACGAAGGTCACTGGCAGTTTCGAGACAGGTTTTTCTCGGTCTCTTGATATCCTTGCGAGGTGCAGTTGCGTGGCGAACACGCTCGCCGTGTGAATTTTTGCTGTGGAAATTCCTAAAGGCGAAAGCTTTTATGCATCGTCCCAGAACTCCGGAAGCCCTGATGAAAGCAATACGTACAGGAATTCTCGGCATACCTCGACACATGTTACTCAAAACTTCAGAGTACTTTTACAACAGTGCATAGAAAATGAAGGACGTCACTTAACTGATATTATTTTTAAAATTAAGTGAAATAAAACTGCCAATGTTGTATATTATAAAATATGTGTAATTCTGTCAATTCTTCTAAATAAATGTTTCTTATGTTAAAAATTCTGTACATATTTGAGTTAAAATAGAGTTTTTAAATATACCTGCAGTGACGACATAGAAATTGCAACACCAAGAAGGAGTAGGAATTTCTTAATCAAAATTGGTAGATCTGTTGGGCTGACATTAAGTAATAATAGATTATCTTTTGAGATCAAGTGGTAATGTGATAACGTCACATTTGACAGTTATTATAATTTTTTGCTAACTTTTTCGGTCTATGTTTGTTGTACGATTTTGTTGTTCTTTTTCATTGTTAATTAACATGATTTTGATTGTTGTTCTTTTGTTAACGTATTTTATTTGTTTGATCATGCCTAGAGTTTAGCAACGATGATATTACCGTCAACTAAGCGAATTTGACACAGGTCGAATTATTGGTTTACACGAAGCTGGTTTTTCATTTGGGGAAATTGCTAATCGTTTAAATCGAAATTAATCTACTGTAATGCGAATGTATCGTGCATGGTTTGAAGATGGCCATGAACATCGTAAAAGAGGAACCCGGGCTTCAAGAAGAATGAATGAGCGCCATGATCGTCGCTTAAGACAACTGATATTTAGAGAACGATTTTCCTCTACTCAGACAGTTGATGACCAATGGTTTGGTGAAGAAGTCGCCTTGTAATCCTTAGAACAGTTTATCGCCGAATTCGAAGTTTTGGGTTAATATCATATCGTCCGCAACTTGTGCTTCCTTTGACTGCAGAACATCGTCAGCAACGGTTACAATGGTGCAATGAACGATCTCATTGGAATCTTGAATGGTGTCGTGTTGTCTCTAGTGACGAATCTAGATTTTGTTTAGGAATCACAACGTTCGTATGAGAGTTAGAAAAAGTCGGGGTGAACAACGGAATCTTCGATTTACAGCACTGTGGGTGTTATGGTTTGGGGTGCGATTACTTATGGCAGCAGGTCTCCCTTGGTGTTCATTCGAGGCAGTATGACATCACAACGGTATGTTGCGGAGATGGTTGGAACACATCTTCTGCGATACTTACAAGAGCTCGAAGATCCATTATTCCAGAAAGATAATGCACATACCCACGTGTAGCAAGGTTTTCCTTGAACTTTTTTGAGAAGGCCCAGATTCACCTTTTACCCTGGCCTCTAAGATCTCCAGATTTTTTTCCTATTGAATATAAATGGGACATAATGGGTAGAAGGTTGCGAAATATGCAGTGTCCTCCTTTGACTTTGGAGACTTTGAGACTTGAGGTGCAACTTACGTGGGAGGCAGTATCCCAAGACGAGATAAACCACCTTATTCAATCAATGCCTCGGCGCGGCGTGTAAATGAATGTGTAATCAGAGAGGCCGCACCAAACATTATTAACAATTATTATAAAATTTTATTCAACTAATAAAGATTCTCCTCCCAAATTTTGATCATTTATTACAATATTATAGGTGAATATTCCTACCAAATTTCGTCCGGAAATTCCAACCCCTTCTTGGTGTTGCAATTTCTATGTCACTAAGTATATTAGTAATACTCTATATATACGCCGATGCGATCGTCCGTTCAGTTGCAGTAAACTACGGGTGAAGATAAGTTTCTGCTATTGTCTAACAAAATAAAAAAATATTGTAAGCATTAATTTGTAAAAACATTACAAATATTTTCCTTAAATTACATTCAAAACTAAATACCGCCTCTGTAAAACGATTGTAATAACTACATGAAATAATATTCGGCTTTGTTTTGAAACAGACTAGCAAATATCGATTAACGTCAAAGTTATTGAATCTATGCAGTGTTACTTTAAGGTAACAAAACAAGTGGAGAACTTATTTTAACGCATTTTAAGATCATTAATTACTGTGAGAAATGATGCCACGTATTTCAAATACAAGATTTTTTCAACTGGCCGTTTTACACGTTTACACTGAAAAACAGCGTTTCGTTCAAATTTTCATTAGCAATAAGCGTATAGCTTCGTCGGTTTCTAATATAGCCCGAGTTTTTTGATAAATAATTTACATTTACCCTAGTTATATTTATAAAATATATGGCTATATCTTTGAATAAAATGCATTTTAACGTCAATTGTCTTTAGACATGCAGAAGGTAAAATTTGTGCTCATCAAAAATTGTGTTAAAATAGGTGTTGTGCAGGCTTAACTAGCAATATTTTATCACTGATACTTTAGTGTAACCTACATATGCATATTATAGAGTATGCATACGTCTGTAAATCCATCGCCACTAATTAAAATTAGGTTACTTCCTACAATTTTACAAACATTATAAATTCAACATACTTGACATAACATAAACAAACAACTGAAGCGTGACCTACTTAAATTCAATTAATATCTTGGGTTATCCAAATATACGTTGTTTTTATTAAGACTAAGGTAGACAAATCCCTATTAAATGTGGTACCATTGAAGCACAGTTTTACACACTGATTTACATATATCATTGATTCTATATACTATATATAAAAATCAATGCATATATCTATAAGTTGTCTTTTTAATTTTAATTCAAAAATTGGTAAAGATCTGTGTAAATTCATTGTTGGTGCAAAAACGACTTATTATGTATTTTTATATTTGAAGAAAGCGGATATATACTATAACAGGGTGTCCAGCGGTCGGGAATTTCTTGCGTTTCGGGAATTATGCTTGATTTTTTTTCGTCGGGAAAAAACCGTGAATAATGCTTTAAATTTCGTA
>JAHWXV011163630.1:0-12632 GCA_024586415.1 Phrixothrix hirtus
TATTTTGTTGCTAAATTAGCGTTATTACACCTGACTGATAACATTCTGGGTTGGTAAATAAATACCTAGTTATTTGTTAAATCATATTGTTATAATTTCACCGAACTTCCTTTTCTTCCTAATTGACTTTCCTCTAGGTTTTTATAGGTCTATTGCACCAGAAGCCGAGTTCGTGTCGAAGGTAAACTTATTATAAGAGGACATCTTGTCGTTCGGGTGTTCTTTGTGCTTTTATTTTTTTTTATAGTGAACGACTGGCGCCCTATTTACTCTTTATTGTACTTTCTGTTTTTTTTATTTTTGACTTAAGCCGAGAACTGAGAAGAGACCAACCGTGAAGGGTTATGCTTGACAACTTTACACCTACACCGATTAGATCATACCCCCCCTACTCTACCGCTTAGCTACTGAGCTAGAATTCGTGGCAAGTTATAATAAAAATTTAAATTATATATTTATAAGCCTTAAGCTAAACCTTCTTAGTTTTTAAATACCAAAAGTTAAAAAATGTTTCAACTTATAACTTATTAAGTAGTCATATTTAGAACTCAAATGAAAGCATTAAAATTAAAGTATCTGACTAACAATCACAAGATTTACAATGACAAAGTATTTTTTTTAAAAGCTAGAAATAATAAGATCAATTAAACTACAGAGTAAATTAATAAATTGCCGGCCCCGACTGGTGTACTGGTAAGCATGTTTGCCTCTGCACCCAAGGGTTGGGGGTTCAAACCCAATTGAGGTCGGAAAATTTTCAGCGGAAAAATATTTAAAAAACGCCTTCTTCTTGGACAAGGAAGTAAAATCGTAGGCCCCGTGTCAATGTGATGTTTGGCACATTAAAAATCCCTATTGGCGGTGCAACTCCTCCAGATTCGGCAAAATTCTAGTAGGCATGGCGAAATGACTATATTACAGTTCTAGTCCAATAGGGCCAAGGGAAATGCCTCATCCCGAACCCTCAGCTGCAAAACACAAACAAACAAAAAGGTGAATAAATTAAATATGAATATACGGAAAAAATAAACTAAATTGAAATAAATAATGAAACACAATAGATGGTGTTAAATACTAAACTTGGACTAATAAGGTTATGCTATTGTTTCTTATTCATCGTGTCGCATGTTGCCTGTCGGGTTCAACACGAATTGAGGAAATTATGTTTTATTTTATTGGTCGAGTATCGCCTTCAATGTGAACAAGGTTTTACACATACCTGGTAATGCCCATAAGTTTCCGGCTCTAAGTGGAATAGAAGTACAAAGGAAAAAAACGATGCTACTATTTTTTTATGCAATTTCCTAAGCTTAACGAATTTTAGAAGAGTTATTGTATCGATAAAGAATACTTTTTTTGATGCCAAAATTAGCATCAATGCATGAATGTTTTTATCGGTCGTAAATTTCCTTCTCCGTAATTCAGATTTCAATGTTGTAATCAACTAGTAATTGTTGGCGGTGAGATCTGGGTTGAGATTTATTTCAACCCGCATTCCATCACGGCAGGTACACCCGAATCAATTCACTTCGAGTTGGTGGGGTACCATAGAATTGCGTAGATCAATGTTTACATAGTGTGACTCATCACATAATCAAACAATTCGATAAAGACTCGATAATTATATCTTCCAGATCATACATTTATGCGTAACAAAATCACATAATAAAACTTGTGTTATCATATGACTAAGTCGTGTAATTTATCACATAATATAAACTGTACTTAAATCTTAATAAGATCATTGTCAAAATATAAACAACTAAAATATTTATCTATTTTTGTTTTTTAAAACATAATGCACCATTTAGTACAGCATATATTTTTTAAAACAAAATCTTACATAAATATTTTTAGTTGAATTTACTTTGACAAATGATTATCTTAATAAGAATAGAATATATTGTCAGTTTATTAAGTAATTTTAAATAAAAGAATAATTGGGGTAGGCAAAGCTTTAAAATGGTAAAATATTGTTTATATCGCAGAAGTATGAAGAAAATATGGAGGAATTATTAACATGCTTTGCCCATTTGTGTTTATGCTTTTTATTGTTTTTATAACTCTCCTTTAAATGACGTGCGTTCGTGAAATATTATTTACTTTAGTAAAAAGTTGCAAATGTTGTTTTGTATTTTACAATAACTCTATAAAAATTAAAAATTGATATTATGAATATACAAAATTACAATTTATGTAATAGTACATACAATTCTTTTAATTTTGTGGGCAATTATAACTAACAAATAAGTTCATAATTTTAGCATGCTTATTTATGTATACTAAATAATGTATACAACGTTTCTTGCCATAATATTTTTGATTTACGTCTTTCAGGTGCATGATAAATATATTGGTGGAAGTATTGAGACTCCGTCAAGGTTTAAACTATAAGAGAATTGAACCTATGTGAAAGCTCTCAAAGGTAACAAATGGAAAGGTTCTAATTAAAACTCGGTTAGCTGCATTTTAAAGTGCGTTTAATTAAAAAGCCAATATTTCGACCGAGGCGATACTACCATATAAAATTTTATGTAACTGTCGAAAACTAAATTTGAAAAATAACGTACATCAGTACAATTAAATGGTCAATAAAATAAAACTAGTTATCGTTATAATAATTAACATTTGTAAAGTTGTAGGAAGCAACCACATACCAATTAAGGTTAAAATTTGTAACTTAAAACAACTAAATGTTTTGATGCCAATTTATTTGTTTCAAGTTACAAATTTTAACCTTAATTGCCTTGTGGATGCTTGTTACAACTTTATTGTCAATGTTAATTGTTAAAACGATAAGTAGTTTTGTTTTGTTGACCATTTAACTGCATTGACGTAAGTCATTTTTCAAATTTACCTTTCGATAGTTACATAAAATTTTATATTGTAGTATCACCCTAGAAGATAACCTAAAATTGTCGGTCGAAATAATGGCTTTTTAATTAGAACATTCCCATTCGGTTATTTTTTAGAATACTTGTGCTCAACAGTTTTATAATAATAAATATGTTTCTTAATGCTTTTCCGGTAGTATTTTTTCATTAAAGATAATGCAATATTTATTTTTCTCGCCGCTTAAGTCCATACACCTGTTATAATATAAATAAATACACGAAGGTAATCTCGAGTCAATCACTACTGTTAAATTGGTGCTGGGCATTGGCAACGGATTCTATGACGTCAGAACTCTGGTACGATTTTCAACTTTAATAATTTAGAATATTAAATTAAGTACTCGTGTTCACCCAAATAAAAGAATATTAAAATATTTTAATAATTGTTTCGGTTTAATAACTTTTAAGAAAAAGTAATACCATCTTCAGAAAACAACAAATTATAAAACTAATCCATTAAACAAATAAATTGAACTGAAATAGTAAATTTATTATTATTGTTTTATAATTTGTTGTTTTCTGATGATGGTATTATTTTTTCTTAAAAGTTATTAAACCAAAACAATTGTCAAAATATTTTAATATTCTTTTATTTGGGTGAAGACGAGTACTTCATTTAATATTCTATATGGATACGCCCAATTTTACGTTAAACTATTTAATAATTTATTTACCTACCACACATTAGAAAATTCTAATTTTTTTGTACATATAATAAATAAGATGTGATATTTTCAAATATTAAATAAAATAACATTTCTGAATGCAATGTCAATTCCACCTTTCAAAAAAAAAGATACGTACACTTTTTTATAAATTTTTAAAAGACTTTGGAACATTAAAAACTTAATTTAGAATTTTTAAGTGGAGATATACTTATAAAGCCATCGAACTAAAATAGTTCATACAAAAAAAACCTAATGTGGTAATTAACGAAGCTACATTTATGTTTAAATTTCAAAGAAAAAATGACCGTGCAGTTAAATTGTAATTATAATGTCGCCACAGATGATTTATCCATTGTTGAAAAAATGGTTCTCATCTTTTAATAATTTTAATTAATTCCTTAATAAATTATTTTGAACTACCATAAAGACATGTCAAAAAATAATGTGCGGCAACTTTTACAACGTACTATTTTACGTTAAAGTTAGATATTTTAAAAGCAATTACTGTAAATATTTATTTATGTTGTTTGTTTAGTAAAAATTCACCAATATCATTTTATTATAAATAAACTTTATCCATACGTTCTTGGTTAATAACTTCTTTATCTACCAAAAAAAATGAAATATCAGAAACTAAAATTTTCAGTCTGTAAACATAGACTAACAGTGAAATTTTTGTAATTTATATTAATGTGTAATTACAAAGAGCTATACTACGATGAATTTTCCTAATTACTATAAAATATTTCTGATTAAATCAACTAATTTTATTTATTTTAACCAGTAGCTATAATAATAGGTAATATATATGGTTTTGTATTTGTATAAATAAGGTGATAGATAAACGCAGAGACCACAAATACTTGGGTATAAAAGTAAACAGAGAAAGACAATCTTAAAAAAGTCATTAGATATCTATCAAAAGTATGGCAAATAATTAAGAAAAAATGCTATATTGGGTTTGTGGATACTGTTAACGGAAAATATAAAGAATTGAAAGATTCTGAAAAAGCAGTAGTGCACTGCACTATATGGGGACGCGAATGAACACCTAAAAATAATAATGAGGTTTTGGTTTTGAGTGTTATACATGCAAGGTACCAAAGGAAAATAATGTTACAGTAACATAAAGAAGAAAAGAAAGTGGAAGGTCTCGAAGAAGCTGGCGAGAAAAATTAAATAATGAAATGAAAAATAATAGCATAAACAAAAACCAATGGAATGATAAACACTACAACTACGGATCGGAAAATAGCCTCCTGACAATGTGTACAAAAAACCAGAATGGTTTTTTTGATTTTTGAGATCTCTAATAACAATATTTTATTATGGCTGATTTATATTTGGCCTTCTTCATCGCTGAGACATCATGATACATTGTTTGGTTATGTGGAAGGTTAAAACTTCTCCAAACTAGATCACATATTGTAGAGAAAAATGCTGATTTCTGCTTCTTCAGTCGGTATTAGCATTAGTAACGGTAATGAAGTCTCAACTATGAGATCAAATTGAAACCGCACAAACTAATTGCTGTCATCTGGTATCGATTCTGCACTACTCATAATCTGTTTTCGGAATCACCGGACAGATCAAATATAAAGAATAATTGATGTTTAATTACATGTGTCCCTAACTTTTACATTTCGTTCATCTCATATATTGTAAACTTACTCAAAACAGTGGACGTAAGTAGACAAAAGCGTTTTTATTGCTTCGCCACTTGATACTACCCGTTTAATCAGAACTATTCTTAACCTCATAGCTAAATGTCATCAAGTTCCTAATCTTCCAACAAAGCATCTCCTTATTTAATGAAACCTTGTAACAACAAAAAAAACTCTCAAAAATTCGCAATTCAAAGATTATTCAACCCAGGGTTACAATGTAGTGTCATTTAAGTTCAAATTTTGCTATTATCAATTTCTTCAACTAGGTAATATACAAAGCATGTTCTAAAAATCTTGCGTGCTTTCCATATTTTACACTTTTTAAAACTAGCTGTTTTTATGAACACACTTTTTCATACGTACAAGCCATTCAGAGAAATAGGTTATCCATCAAAGTTCTTCAAAGATTGACTCCTTTATCGCTTAATTATTATATTCCTTTTAACCTTATCTTCATATAACAGAACAAAATGATCGTTACGAATAATATCTTAATTGTAGAGAGGATACTACATTAGTTTCAACTCAATTTGACCGGGTTTTCAGAGTACAAAACCAAGAATCAGGTCGGGACTTTAGACGAAAATTTATAAGCGCTTCTGAGACCTAGATAGATAGTTTCGGTGCAACATTTAGCGATAACTATAATTTGTTTCTTTAAAACGATAATTGTAATTAGATCTCGTTTTATGAAGAAAGCCGTCCTTTTTCCGACTGCCGTAGATTTTTGCACCTAAATCAGCTGTTCTTCGTTTTGCAAATATTTGCACGTCATAATAATACATCCAGATTTAATCACCTCTTACTTTTGCCAACATTGCACTAAATTTCCCAGCTCGAAATTTTCTGGGTTTTCACACCAATATACCTGGCGCTCTCATTTTCTATAGAATAAGGTACCTACAAGAAATAAGACTTTTGAATAATCTCTACTTAATCGATGAAGGGTGGATACGCAAGAGTACTTTTGTAATACATCGATCTTTGAAATAGCACGCGGATTTCTTGGTTCTCATTTCTATTAGGCGTTTAGTGGTTGATCATCAAAAGAAAACGAGCTGTGTAAATTCTATATTTCAACGCTCAATTATTTTTAAACAAATACAATATTCAGTTCATTAAAACATTATTGGGTTATTAATTCTTGATTAAAAGTGTAATAGAGAATTGTTCAAAAATCCCTCGTAGTCAAAGGCGCTATCTCGTATGTTTTGTAATTGATTACTAGTTCACAATAAATGGCAAACCCGTTGACTTACGCTCTTTATAGGTGTCGTGAATACCGCTTAATATTGTCAAAAGGAATTTTTAGAAAGTGAATGGGAAAGTTGAATGACAAGACTCCTGGAATATTTTTTGTATCGTAGTCGGGAAAAATTTAAATTAGTTACATTGCAATGATATAGTTGTCAATTTCCAAACTATGTTTGAAAATGTTCCAAACCTCATCACCATAGAAAACCTGAGACCATGGCCGTGATCTGCATTTTGGCTCAGTAAGTTTTCTAAATTTTTCCTTGGAGAAATCCAAACTTTTCATCGTTTTAAACCGCAGCTGAAATAATAATACTTTATTCGAATTAACTAGCGAAGACTAATTTATATTTTTGTGCCTAAATTGGGCGGTTATAATAAAAGCTGATTTTTACAGTTTCCACAGTTGATGGATTATGGAAACGCCTAGTCTCCAAAATTAGTTATTGTGTATTATTATTGACGCTGCGTGGTAGTTTAAACCAAGAAAATTTGTGAAAGTTACTGTGTTCTGTAATTTCAACCTTTTTATAATTAATGAAAATAGTTTCTTCTATTCTTTTGCAATTTTATCTAAATTCGACTTTTCCATTGTTTTTGATTTTTATAGTTGCTGATAGCAAATTTAAGTGAATACATTTGAATATCAGGATATTAATAAAAAAAGTGTTAAATACAGAAGGTGTCGATAATTGCTCTAAATTCTTTTGAACAAGAATGTGATGATTTGTATATTTGTTTTTGGATAATATAGCACATAACTATGACATTTCTATTAATCACTTATTATTATGATTTTGAATTATTCAAAACTAAAATATTACAAATGAAGATGTGTCAGAACATAGGTTTTTCACAAATTTTCGTAATTTGCTATTTTGAAACTTAACTGAAAAATAAATTTGAAGTTCTTATAATTTACTCATTGTACTTTTTGGGGAAAAAACAAAGCAACTTGTTAAATAATCTGCTAGATTTCAACAAAGTCTAGAACAATTTGTTTAGTCATAAAATTACATTTCCTGATTTGTTCCTAGATAGTTAGGTATTTTTGGACACTGGAATCTCGAAACACACTCTTGTAAAACGTAAATCTAGTCTATATTAACAATATAAAGAGAGGATGTTAGTTTTTTTGTTCAACCGATTTTAAAAATTCTTTCACCACTGGAAATGTTATATGAGGAAATCGCCTCGTACCTTGATCAAAATGGCACATGTGCTTTAAGACACCTCGGACTTTACTATTTGATGGCGCAGGAGAAAGAACATTTATTGCATGTTTATAAGAAAATAATAGTATATTATATAACGAGTTTAGAAAATGACATATCAAAAGGAGGAGCCGAGTGCGACAACCACCGAGTATGAATATCACTTTCCAACAACCACAAATTATTACTACTTTTAAATTACAATAATTAAACAGCTTTCAAGTCTGACAGCTTTTAAACAAAAAAGCCACCCGTGATTTTTCACCAAAAATTCTAAAAAATTCATAATGCACGCTATGCGATATTGATATCTTTCCAGTCTACCTAATTGTTTAAAAACAATAACTTTCGCATGTGATCGTGAGAAAATTTTATCTATTTATTAATTAATTTTTGAGTGAAATTTCAGAACGCTTATAAATCTGACGATTTAGAGCTGTTGTAGGTTGAATGTAAATATAATGCCATGCTATGTTCTATGCAAAATTTGGAATGTATAGTGTGTGGTTTGAGATATTAATTGTTTGTATTCCAAATTGTCACTTTCAGATTCGCGAGATCAAGTGCTGGCTAGTGAAAGAAATGAAAAGCAAACACTTCATCAAGTTTTAAAATGTATCATGCACTCATAATAATTATATCAGAGACTATACGAGCAAATCATTTAGGTCAACATGGAGGCGCTCGACTTTGCCTTGAAGAAGAAATACAACCAGGTATAGTAAAGAGAAGAATAAAGTGTTAGGAACGGATCATCTATCTATATCACCGAATTAGGCACAATAATCATAATTGCAATAAATTTTACATGGTGCATAAAGCCGTTTTTATACAAGTTTGTTTGGTCTAATTTCAGACCAAACATTGTCAGAAACTAGTTTTCAAATCAAATGCTTTGCCATATTTGATGGAACAGCGGGGGCCCAAAATTCTTATTGGAGACATCCTTTCAACTTATTTTTAATGTCAATGATACAGGCCTGTGGAAAATACAATATTCGATTTGTGATGTTGTTTTCAAACGTCTCGCATTCATGCTAGCCATATACGTTGTAAGCTTCCGACTCCCAAAGCGCATATGGTGAGGAACTCTAGAGGATTGTAAAATGAAAAACAGGGGTGTCCTCCAGAAGAATTAAGTTACATATGGAATCTTGTCACTCAACAGATGCTAACTAAAAACATTTATGAAGTCTCCTTCACTGAATGTTTCAAATAAATCTGGAGAATCCAGAACATCTGCCATTATTGAATACTTATGTAGGTTTCGTGCCCTACAAATACAGCCAAATCTAAGAAGAAAACAAAAATGAAAGTGACGACTGAAAAGAGCTGTTTGACGATGCCACGAAAAATAAAGAATATATTGATATTCCAGATGCAGACATGGGGATTCTGTCCTTCCGTTGCATCAGGTCCTAAACCGTAAGCCGAGTCATGCCAGAGCGACTCTGTAATAGTGCGATTTTTAAGGAAGGAGGATAAGAGCAATTGTGGTAAGGTTTTAAATATTGTTGATAGAAATAAATAAGGTAAGATACCCAAGGTACAAGTTCTCCAAGTCGAAGATGAAGTAAATGTTTCTTTCAATCAATTATTCAAAATATCCGAGGTCACCAAGGCCGAGCCGAATATCTTTTTCCAACCTGTATTTAGGAGTAGAGTAAGGACTGTTGTAGGACCAATGAAGAATACTTGTGAGTCAAATACGTTCCTAACTAGAATTTGTACAAACCAAATAAAGATTTTAAAAATATAGCCTTCGTCCTTCGGTAATTCGAAGACGTGGTACTTCGTGAACCTCTATGTAAAGTATATATAAAATACTAAGTCATGTTTTACTCTATGGTCACATAAATGAAGTATCAATGATCATCGTCTAACATTTTTACTATATTGAGAAGACCTTTTAAGTATTTTAAAAGCGTACGACCTCGCCCCGATTTGCGGTATTTTTTACATGGAATGTTATGTTTTATTCATTTTACTTAAAAAGTACATAAGGTGCCACACTCAATACATACTATTGCGATAGAAAATATTCAGCAAATTTCAATGTTGGTGTTGACAGAAAAGGCAATGGAGGCATTTCGCAATTCCAAGGTCAAATTATTTTATTAAAAACAGATGGAAGCTTCATCCTTCCGGATTTTGTTTACTTGGCATTAACAACTAGAAAAGCATATGCAATATACATATGTATGTATGCTGTATACAGTATAAACGAGATGCCTATGCACGCCTTAGGGTTCAAATTGGTTTACATAGACGCGTCCATGCTGTTTTATTTTGTTCTATAAAATCTTACTACATCAAATGCAGTTCTATAACGAACAATGAATTTATCTTTGGTAATTTGTGATTATAAGCGGAGAAAATACGTCTTTTAATGCTTTTGTATGTTGTTGCGATTCAAGTGTCTGCTTTTCAACTGTACATGCACTTCTATAAAAATACATAAGGAAATTGCACGGTAGTAGTTAGAATTATTATAAATATCTACTTATAACAAATCACAACTTCGTATGGATACAAATCAGTCTAATAACTAAATACGGTCATAATAAACAACAGTCACGCGACTAAAGCCATGGGCATCTGCTAGTAATTATAAAAAAGTTAGTTATTTGTGTACTAAAAGAAAAACTTCCCAAAAAACAGATGGCGTGATTAATACCATGCGATCATTTAAATTTCAGTTCTCAGTGGGCTATGAAAACATATTCACGTCTTAGTTTTAGGTAGAAACACACATAACCGGAACGTGCCCCGACCGGAGCACAGCCGTCACACGGCTGTAAGTCAAAATATAAAATAATTGAAGGAAATCAGATATCATTATTTTAAATGACTTTTATGAAGTTTATAATATATTTTATTTAAATTTTATAAATCAGTATGGTTATTAATACTGTTAAAACACACTTTCATCTATAGGCCGTCCTCCGGTCCGGGCACGAACCGGTAATATGTCTTTCTACCTTAAACCATTCTCAATAATAATTATCTGTCAAATTGACAGTTTGAATTTGTCATATTTTACAGAACGTTTTCGAGAATTTAAAACGAAGAATTCACAAATGCAATGGCCATCATTTCGTACATTTATTTTAGATATTGTAAATAGATTTCCTATTTTAATTTTATAATAAAGTTCTTCGCACCAAATTAGTTGACGTATAACTTGCACGCTATGTATTGGCTTTGATTGGCATGCATGTGTAAGCTACGCTCTACGGAAAAATTTCATGGCTCGCTATGAACTGAATTTAATGCGTTCTATTGTATCTGCGAATACCTATGGTAATATGTGGAACCCTCTGTACATGTAATATTGCAGTATAATCGTAGTTTTCTAACTTCTATTTTCAATATTAAATTATTGAAAAAATTTGTTAATGACATTTTTAATCCAAAAATATCTATATTTCGCTTTTGTATTTGATTGTCCTAAATTTCTTAAGTTTTTTTAAATTATTTCTTAATTAGTAATAAACGACTTTGTATTCAGATAAGGTGGAAACCCCCTTAGTTACAACTGTAAAATGTAAAATTTAAATAAATATAATTATCTAATCCTGAAGAATTAAGATGAATGTTTATAATTAATTAATTTATTTTTTATTCGGATAGTATAATTGTAAAAAAAAAGCAATAAAAAGTGATGTAAATTTCATACGCAAGTATAATGCTGTTTCTAGTATAAATAAATAATATATTAATCTTATATGATAAAGAAATTGTTGAAACTATTTTACAATGTTTCTTATAAAGTGTTCAGTTTGTAATACGCATATCAAAAATTAAATTACGGCCCAATATTGGGATTCTAATCTATACCTTTGTTAGAAACTTAATTTAATTATTGCAACTTTTTATTTGTCAGTTTTTTGTTTTCTTAATCTAAATGAGTGATTTTTAACAATTTCCATAATCTAATATCTTTATCCTTGGTAACGATTTTACAGATATATTTTCCACAATTTAATTTAACAGTGCCAAATTAAGAAAAAAATATTGCCTAGAGTTGATTTATAAAAACATTACCAAATTGATTTAATTTGTTACGCAAATAAGCGCATGCCGATGTCACTGACTTTTTAAAAATCGACAAAATTCTAGCAAATTCCTTATTTACTCAAGGTCTTAAAACGATTATATGAAACATCAAAGGTACCGCACGTTTTTTTTTAGTTTTCGGTATTCTGTGGTAAAACCGAACCTCAGTCAATTGTTATTTTATACAACAAATGATTATGTAAAGAATTTTATTTTACTTGTAACATCCATATTTATAACTGGCGCCCTGGGAAAATGTTACACCGGGCCAATTGCCAATGGCGCCGAAATCACAGGAAGGTACTCAGGCGGCATGAGCAATTCCACGATATCTAACTTTTATGTGTAAAATGTATTGTTTGGACTGGTATAACAACAGGACATCGTCATTTCTTACAAAAGCATTTTTTTATTTTATGGACGAAAGGGTAGTCCTCTTCTGTACGGTGCATAATCTAAAACAACTTTATGGTGTAATTCCAAATGTTCATATTACATTAACAAAACCATGCTTTTACAAAATACAATTTTATTTGAATAGGAATTCATAATTTTCACATTGTATTGAAGCTAACCGTCAGCCGAAGATTATGTGAATATAAATAATTTTCTTAGACGGATAACTAAGAACCTCTAGAATATAATAAGTATGACAAGGGCAGTTTTATTGCTACAGGAATGACTTCTTTTGCGACATTTAAACTGTTCTTCAAGTACCAGTTTGCTTCAGTTAAAGAAAGGACAAGACTCTATAAATAGCTAAAAATCGCTATATAGATTACACTGTTCTACAAGATATTTTTTTCTGGGGTACTGATGATTGATCCTAAATGGCCTTTTCGTTCTAAAACAGAATCTGTAATTTAAATTGCTCTA
>JAHWXV011163645.1:0-11622 GCA_024586415.1 Phrixothrix hirtus
TCGGGTTAGTCAAGCTTATAAGAAACCATACTTGACTAAATAATTCATGTCCGCACTCTCTAATCGGTACAAAGTACCAGAGTTTGAGCGTGACACTACAAGTTCTAAGTTTATTTATGTGTTATTAACTAATTTCAAGTTATTATTAATTATAATAGAATAAAAGGTAGGGTACTTCAAATAGCGCATTTCAACCATTGAAATTAATCAGGTGTATGACAGTCTAGATTGTCGTCCTTTTGTAACCAAGCGGTCCGATGTTCAAATTCTATTCAGGCACACATTTTTTTCTAATTTTTAAATTAATTTCTTTTAAATACAAATATTTTATTATCCTTAGGTCACCCATCTTTCATATTTATTGAAAAATCAACTGAGGAGATTATAAAGGCATAAGTAAAAAATAACATTGAATTCATTATATTCCACCTTTAAGAGTCTCCTCCCGGTATATACTTTTATAGTCGACAGTCGCAAGAACTTCTGCGCTATTTACAATTTTTGAAAATTAATTAAAGAAAAAGTTCCGGTCTGAAAAAACATAAAATTTTGGAGTTTTAGTACATTTTGTAGGCAGAACTTACATATAACAATCAATAAAATCTGAGTCACCAAGGTTCAGATCCTTAGGTGATTTCACATGGTATGTTCCTAGAGAACGCATTAAAGTAGTTAAAAAAACTTTAAAAAATTTTTCTGTTATGAAACGACAACAGATGCTTTTTTTTTGTTTTCAACATGCAGGCTGAGTTCAATATCGACGTATTTTGATTCGCGAGCGAAGTGATATATTTAAGTGATCACAACTTCAAATTTTAGGTGACAATGTAGTTTATTGCTACCGGGTTTGTATGTTGGATAGCTTATCTTGTATAAATCCTTATTAGTTTAATTTTTGATCAGAAGACTGTTACGTATACTTGTTCAATTTATTCACAAACAACAATACCTTAAATGGAAGAACGTTCAAAACCTGTTGCGCCTTGTTCCCCCATTTATAATTTTTATTTTCAGAAATTGATAATAAGTTAAAAGTGTCTAAACGCCAAATGAAATCAGCAATTTCTGATACTTATGTAAATGACAGATTATTGTTTAGCGATCATATAATTTGAACTTTGATTACCAAGCACGTGTTTGATTTTTGATTATTTTATAATAAACATTAAGTAATTTTCAAGATGCATTTTTTATAAATACAATATGTTTGTACTATTGCTTCATAATTATTTTATTTAGGAGCGGTACAACTGTGAAATTTGTAATTTTTTTTAAAAGAAGAAAATAGGCATTTTTAAACGATATCTAAAATAAATTATAACTTTTGATAAGGTTCTTGTTACTCATTCAAATTTCTTAATTTGGCCTACAATTTTAGATGATCGCTTAACTTTTCCCTCTTCTATTTGAGAGTAATGAAAATAACGCTTGTACTGCTGTTCCCACTAAATCGACAATTAAAAAATTATACCGAAGGTCTGATTCATTAAAAATTATACTAAAATCCATTCCATCTCAAGCAAACCATGCAGTAACAGGCCAAAGGAACTTTCTTGAAGAGAAGTTAGCTCCATCCTTACAGAAGGGCACCGAAATCAGAGAATTAGTGCTCCAAAATTGGCTGAACACGTCGTATTAATTAGTTATAAATCTGTTAATGCAAGAACAGCGCAAAGAGTTTTACATGCCGCTGGCTTATGCAGCAGAGCACCACGGAAAAGTCAATATCAGAAAAGAACCGTAAACTTCGTCATAAATTTGCCGAGGCCGAGGTAAGTGACTTTTGGACACGAGTTCTGTTTACAGATGAATCGGATGGTAAGGCTAAAATTTGGAGAAGGGAAAACACGGCGCTGAAGCTTCAAAATCTAATACCAACTGTTAAGCATGGTGGTGGTTGCGTAATGGTTTTTGGGTCCATAGCAGCATCTGGAGTCGGCAAATTTGCCTTTATAGAAGGTACTATGGATCGTTTAGTACATAAAAATACTTTGGAACAACATTTACGTCTATCTGTTGAGAATTTGTCTCTAGGACAGGAATGGATCTTCCAGCACACTGCAAGAATTGTGTAAGAGTGGCTTCTCTATTACGCTCCAAGACAACTACATACACTTTCCCAGAATCAAGATTAAAACCTAATCGAGCATGTTTAGGAACTTCTGGAGCGTAGGATTAGGCATGGATCAAAGTAACGCCTGAAGAGACCTCCAGCTTAGTGCACTCAGTGCAACGGCGACTACAAGCAGTTATTGATGTCAAAGAAAGGCCCACCAAATAATAAACATACGTTTTTTTCTTTATATGAGTTTGTGCCATTAAGTAAACTTTTGTTGTGTACATTTTTTATTCGTTTGTGAATTTTTCTTTATTTTCCTATTAAATTGATTATTTTTTGTTGTTTTTTAAATAAACAGTCATCCTTTCTAATACTACATAATTATTTTTTTATTGCATTATTTAGTTAGTTGACAGAAAAATCGGTGTTATATGTAAACTTAAGTATCTCACTGTATATTGTGAGATGAATTTGGATAATCTTTCGTGAAATTGTATTGCTAATTGCGAACTTTTGCGAGTGTTTTCTGGATGATATTTTAATATCATTGCTTACACCTGTCTCTAATGTTGGATTGGTCGAATGCTCCTATGTCTTTCACGTCGACTTGAATCCACGTTGCTTTGGCATGCCTGATGTTTATGTTGGCACTGTCTTTACGTTGTTATTGATCGAAATCATCTTTGTGGTTAACATTCAGTAATTTTTAAAATACAGCCCTACGATATATGCCATGTGCCCTTTGTCGGGAGTAAGTTAACTGTGCAAAATATTAATAAAATTACAGTGATCTTTGCAAGTTGTACATTAACTTATGTGCCACTCTGTACATGACAAATAAAATGTACTTATTTTTAAGTTAGTATTGGAATTGTTTAAAGAGACAAAACGTTGCTTATTTACTAATTACACTTGCTGTTCTTCACAGTTATAAAAAATAAGCTTTTAATTGCTATAATTAATTAGTTACTTGTAATGCTTTGATATTTATTTTTTTTCTAATTGTAACAGTACACTTAATAGCGTTTTTAGTAAATAAGTACCTATCTGCTCTGATAATTTTTATAAATAATTAAATTATTCTAACAGAAAGAAGTTTTAGTATTACGTAAACGATACTAAGCGGCTTTCTATTGTTAAATATCATGATAAATCAAGGGTGACTGGATTCTTATAGTAATAAATAACAAAGGTAACCTAAAAAAAATGTTTGTCGAGGTTATTCGTCTGATTCATCGTTGAAATCTCTCGAACAGCGCATTTGTTTACGAAACTTATATGAATTGATTTTATAAAATTAATGGCAACTTAGTTATGTATTTTTTGCATTTTTCAAAATTTTCATAGCCAATTACAAGTGAAGTAGGTGTGATGTGGGATGTAGTTCGAGGCTTGTTATTTTATATCGTGTACAGATAGATGAGCGTAACAGTCTTGTGCGGCAGCCGTGGAATGCGTTTTGAAGTCATGGGAACACGCTGACACACTGAGCAACTTCACGTGTTTGATAATTGAGTCAGTGTTTTGTGTAGAGCAGTAAAATTAAGACAGTTGTGAAAAGTGTAATTAATTTGTGTCAAAATGATGACAGCTATAAATCATGCAGCAGCAATAAAGCGTCTCGAAGCTCTTTTTGATGACATTAAAATTGAACCTAAAACGCCATTTGAATATTGTCAAATTGAACACAAGCATGATATTAATTGCAATGTTCATGGTATTAAAGCAACTCGTCGAGGTTCGTGCGGCAACATCACGCCCGCCCCTAATTTAAAAGAATCAACAGGAAATTTGTACAATCAACGTCGTGATTCGAGAAATTTATTTAATAACGGTGTCGGACCACGAAGAGAATCGATGCCCGCTTTAAATGTCCATAGCAATTATTATAACAGGTAAAATTTCCCAAACAAGTCCTTGCATCCATGAGAAATATGTCGCTAGACCTTAAGTAAATTAATCATACATGCTTCCCGTTTCCATTCTACTAATTACAAAAAAATTGCATGAGAAATGCGTGCATTTAAAATACCATTATTCATTATCCATTCCCTTAACTATAATAAGGTGACAATTAGCATTCAACAGAATTCAATATAATTATTTTAAAGGTGTTGTTTTAATTCAGGCGGCGTGATTCTCTGGGTCTTCCTCAAATTCCACCGTATAAGGAAATCGAACATCCGAGCGATTTCCCCTCGCTGTTAAGAAAAGATCCGTTAGTTTGTTCAATGGTATCATTAAAAAAAGACGTAAGTCCAAACCGATTTCGAAATACAAGGCGGGATTCTATAAACGGATCAACTAATTCACTTAAAAAAGACTATTTACAAGTACCCAATGGCAACAAACGAAATTCCAGACGATTTTCAAATGATTCCCTAGACAGTCGACGGAATTCCTGGGACCCAAATAGACGCGGAAGTTCTACAAGTTCTGTTGGTTGGGACGATTTTGTATCAAAGGACGACAAACAGGTTAGAATTACAGTTTACTATAATTAAAATTATTCAAATATTAATGTAGCTGAAAAAGTTTGCATAGTGATTAATTACGAACGAAAATTATATTATGCTCTTATATGGGTACGTTTCTGAGTCAGCAAACCGGCTATTCAGACGACGGCGGACATAAATAATTAATAACGCATTCCTGGTTTGATTATTAATGTTTCCTTTTTAATGTGTCGGGAAAATCATTTTCCTGCTTTGAAATATAAATTTCATTTTCCTTTACTCGTATTAGAAGGGTGCTTACTTTCAATGCCTGTGTTTTGGTATGCTCCTTTATATAATTTTTAATTCCACTGTATTTGTTGCTACCGATCACTGTATTAATTTTAGCACTATAAAGTTCTTAGGAATCTTTTGAACGATATTTAAATTGTTAATGATCGATAAATTCTATTTATTAGTTTGCCCTCATAAGGGGACAGGAGATTCCAAATGAATAAGAGTACGGTGTCGAGTTTAAAAAAAAAGTACAGTTCTTAACGGTTGTGACAAAAAAAATATAATAAAAAAATTTCGAATTATTTAAACAAAATGCTTATACCAATTCAGCAATTTTTTTTAATGCGAAGAATTAGTTTTCAATTTATTTCTGCTTAACCAAAGGTGTAATATTGTTTATCGGCTTGATATGAACTTTTTCATTTTTTGATATTAACTAATACATATTTTTCAATTTGAAATTTGTTAATTATTTCTGCTTTATTTATAAAACAAGTGAAAGTTCTTAAAACGGTATTAAAATGTCTTTTAATCCTTAGTTCAAAGTAATATCATTTGATGCATAAATGTCTTAATATTTTTGAAAAAATATATCTACAGTTTTGTACGTAGTCTTTCCACGAGCGAAGATGAAAATTTCATATAAAATGCTATTAAATTATATATAATTATTGTAAAAAATGGATTATATAATGGTGTTCTAAAAAAAATCATTTTTGAAAAATATCTACAAATAAATTTTGAAAAAGTGAACTCCGTTTTTCAACAATGTTACTGTTTAATGCATAAATGCACTTTTGCATCCTTTTTTAACAACGACCATTAAAAGAACTGCTAAAAAACAATCTATAGTCTATGAACACAAACTTTCGTTGTACGTAATCAAATCTGTCATCATCCGTTTTTATACGTACACTAAGAAATATTGCTAAATGTGCTAATGTTGATTTGTTAAATCTACTGAATTGTTTGAAAAAAGAAAGTTCAAAATAAATTCCCAAAGCATGCTTTAAATATAACGTGAAAAAAATGTAAGTAAAATCATATGTAACGTAGTAGATAAATCAAATAAAATATGTTTGAATAACAAATTAACAACGGAACACTTTTATTTAATTTGTTACCGAGACTTAATTAAGGAGATATATTTTGTTGCCTCCGAAAAATCACTCAATTAGTTTGGCGATGACGTTTTCAGCCAACATTAGTTAAGACAATTAAGACATCATTAATTTTGTTTTTCAATTATTACCCGTTACCTACTTTTATTTCCGTTTAACCATACTCACATTTACATTAGAACCAGTCTTGTTTCCACTTTTATTTGTATTTTGCAACGTTTTTTTAAGGAATCAAAGTAACGAATTTACAACGATAACCCGTTGAACAATCAAGATGTTCTTGAAAATAAACCGTTTTTATACAATATACAATATGTCGAATAGGTTTTTGAACTGATCGTTTTTTATGTAAACGAGCGGTGTTATCCATCGGCTGCTCATTGAACTCAAGCGGAAGAAAGCTTTGTGTTTAACATGCGCAAATTTCGTCAGTATGGAGTTTGTGTGTTGTTTTCTGCGGCTTCAGTTTTACAATGGAAAAAGAAGCATTCGTTAAATTTTAATAAAGCTCGTTAAGCCCATTACAAATTTTCTAAATGATGAAATCTACTGGAAAGAAGCACCTAGCACATATGATAGCCAAGAATGGTTAGAAAATGGTGATTGTTGGAATCAATAAATTCGTAAGACTGTGCGTTCTCTACTCCGATCGTGCGGCGATTGCTGCGAAGACAAAATACGGTGTTTCAACTGTCAGTCGTTAAGATATAAGCGTAAAAAAAGAAGGGTGTGCATTTAACAAAGCAATTGTATTTGGTGTTTTCTGTACGATTCCAACACAAGCAGACTAATGTCTGTATGGGTCATCCCAGACCAACTAAGAAGATCATGGGCAGTTGCTCATTTCATTTTTTGATTCCCGAGATTTGACTTACCATACATTTGTGCCGCTAGGCGAATCTGTGAATTCAATATTCTATTTAGAGGTCATGAAACGACTGTTGCTACGATTGCGATGTTCCAGGCCCGATTTAAGCAATTCTGGGAATTGCCCCCAAATACATGACAATGTGCCAGCTCACACAATCACGACCGTATCGCATTTTTGGCCAAACGACAAATCTCCGTTCCACGATTTTGTATATTCGCCTGATCAGTCTTCGACAGACTATTTTCTAAAACAAATTGTGCTTACAAAGAAAATTTTTGGCAACAGAATGTGACAGAGAAAGGTGATATAATTTTTAATAATTAGAGTAAGAAATAAGTCTTCCCCAAGTGTTTGGTAATTATTTTATTTAACTTTTGAAAGTTAGATTAGTGTTCGATTTACAATTTGTAATATTATAAGGACCAAACGTTTTCACCTAAACATTTATTTATTTTTGGCATCTTTAGGGCCTAGTCACAAGAGTACATACATGTTGTTCATTTTGATTTGGTTATTTTTTAGCTTGTTTAGCTTGATTACAACTTATTAGCCTGTTCTCATAACAAGCTAAAAATAACCAAACCAAATTGCACAACTTGTATCTCCTCTTGTAACTAAGTCCTGAAGGTGCCAACCTTAAATAAAGGTTTAGACAACGTTTACAACATTGTAAATCGAACATTAATATAACTTTCAAAAGCTAAATTACCAAACTCTTGGGGAAGACTTATTTTTTATTATAATTATTACAAATTATCGCCCCAATTACATGGATGCATTAGAAGAAAGGTAATATGTATATGAGTGACCAAAAAGTAATTGCATTTTTTTAATATATTATAATTTGGCTAAGCTTGTTTTATAAAAAGAAAATGTGCAATTTTTTTAACAATTATTTGTTGGCGTCGATTTCAAAATGGAAACGAACAGTTTCATTACATGTGAAAATAAAAAACGCTGTTAAGCTCGTAAAGAGTTAGGGTGACATAAACAGGGCTGTCAAATGGTTCCCGCTAGGGTAGCTTAATATGTTTTTACAAGGTAGACCCTTAATGTCCTTGAAAGTAAACATACTCCTCTAAAAAGGCAAATTGGTTCGCTCATCCCCCTATGTTATGATGTATAATTGGAATTGATTTCTGTATTAGAATTAAGCTTTAATCGGCCAACGAGTTTTAAGTCCCTTAAATAAATCTGAGTCCCCTTTTTAAGCGACTTGCTTGAAACTACAGCAGTGTCGAAATTGTTTGTTAAATTTCAGTCTGGAGAGTTTGGCGTTAAATATACACCACGTTCAAGAAGGCAAGGAAGTTGATCGAGTTAAGTCGGCGTTTACCGACAGGCGATTTTTCTGGTAATTTTTTCAAAATTTAGCGTTAGTAAGCTTGATATTTAGATACCAGCTGATCTCAAAGAAATTCATCTCAAAGCGCGTTGATATCTACGATTTTTTCTTGAAACGCGAAGAAAACTATTCATTTTTAAAACGTATGATAGCTGGCGATGAGAAATGGATCATCTAGAACAATTTTAAATGATATAGATCATAGAGAAAACGCGATAAATCTGCCCAAGGCATTTTTTGCGTATTATGTATTTTGACGTCTACTATCGTTATCAGGATGAATTAAATGATGCCATAAAGAAGAAGCGTCCAGGATCGGTGACTCTCAGAGGTGTTGCCTTTCATCATGATAACGCTAGATTACATAGAAGCTTGGTTACTTGTCAAAACGTTTTACAGCTTGGATAGGATGTGTTGCCATATCCTCCATATTCGACCACTTCGAACCATCAGATTACCAACTGTTTCAGGATTTACAGAGCGACTTGAATATTAAAACCTTCACTGCCAATAAAGATCTGAAATAGTTCTTGGAACTGCTGTTTACCGAAAAATATAAGAAATTTTTTGAGCGCTCAAAATTTGGCAAAAGGTAATTGAATAAATTGGACGATATATTGTTTGGTAACGTTTTTTTTCTATGAAAATTCGCCGTTTATTTTCACAGAAAAAATCTATCGCTTTTTGGCCAACTCTTTAGCTTCCAGCCATTGTACTGGCGTTCTGCCGGTGTATAGGGAGGGGAAAGACTATGTAGACGCCACCTAAAAGTAAATGTTTATATTTTAATTTGTTTAGTTAGCGCCTGTCAGGGAACTTATTAGACGTGTTGTTATGTGCAATAGGAAATTTCGTCATTATGTGCGTACGCTTGATAGTTTGGTATTCAAAATAGCGTGCACGTTCGCATCCTCACTTCTAGCCAATCTACATATTAAACCCTCCCCCTACCTACGGTAATCGTTACTGGCCTTTTAAATTTCAAGGTATTAGTGCAATTATGATGCTGAAATGAGCAAAGAGTTGACTTTTGTGCTTCAAGTTTATCTTTGATGATATGATCACTGAATTGACGCTCGCCTCCTTCCGCTCAGCAGAATACGTTTCCTTTTCCATTACTTGCGTGCTTTCTTCATATCATGGATAAGTTAATTAATAAATATTCCTTTGTTAAATAAAAATAATGAGCACACACCACACTCGAATAACTGTGTATGACTAATGGAACTAACGAATCACGCTTCGCATGCACTGTGTGAAACAGTGCAAAGTGGGATTTCAATTTTGAATTGTTAAGGCGCTTTTTTTAAATGTATTTGTTCATATTACCATATAGATTTAAAATTTTTGTTTAAAAGTTATAAAATTGAAGTTGCATTTGTTTTGTATTCACATTACTGCAAATTGCTTTTTTAATAAAATGATCATCGAAGGATGATTTGTATGCATTTACCTTTATATAAACCGTTTACCCTGACCGAAGTACCTCAATCTATACTAATCGCGGGTATGTTGTATTTATAACTTGACAGCTCATTCAACTGTTGCCCATTCAACTTCGTTGTTTATAAACCGAAGTATAAAATCAATTATCAGCTCATAAGAGTATTTTTAAAAATGTCACAATCCTGCTGTCATTAGTGTTCGACTTAATTTTAATTTTGTTGTTTAAATGTTTTCTTGTTTTATTATGTATAGACGACTAGTGTTTTATTAAAATTTCTTAGTGATTGTTTTATTACAGAAAGTTATAAAGAAATTTTATTGAGTTTATTTATATCGCCCTGATATTTTGTATATGAATTACTATAATTGGCTTTGCGTCACTTACGTTTTCTTGTTAACTTAATTATGTCTGTACGTTATAATTTACTCTCATCGAAACTTGTAATTAGGACTTTTAAATTCCTAAATTGTCGTACTTTGATCAGGCAATGCTTTCTTTAAACTAGGTCAATATTTATCTTAATTTTTGTTGAAGTAGAAATAGGACTTTCATTTATATGAAAATTAAATTAATCTATTTTAGATTTCTATCGATTATATAGTTGAATATAGAAATTCATATTCCCACTTATTGAAATTGTAAAAATATTAGTTTTCTCTCTCTTATTAAGTGATTTAGATTGATAAAATGAAGAGAATAATGTTACGGTACCTTGACATTTTCTTGATCGCGGTCATTGATAATAAGTATTATATGGATCAATATAAAGGATAATAAAATTGATATGAAAATAGATTGATTTGATAAATTGTAAATGGTGTTTTAGAAATGTATCCCTTCTTCTATATGGCACTGGTTTGAAATCTCACTTGATTAAAAATTTGAAAAGGTATCGCAAGGTGACATTTCCATGTTTGAATAGTCTAGTAATTATAATTTACATCTATCTATTCCGTGTTTGTTACCCACGTTTAGCTTAATTATACAAAATAAAGTTATATAAAGGTTTTAATGACAGAAGACAAAAGTTAAAGCTATTATTTGAATTGATACTAAAAATAAAGTAAACAGAGCTTTTTACATAAAAAGGGGAGTTTTTCAATGTAAAATTGTACATTAAACTATTAAACAACGGAGGCGCGCAAGTTTTTTAAATTACTCTTTTCATTGTTCATAAAATTCACCGATTCTTTAATTTTATTTAATATTTTATGTTCCGAGTTTATTTAAAGTGAATATTATAAATTTTATTTATTAACTGAGTCTGTTATTAGATAGTTTTCTTAAAATAAAAAGAATGCAATGTCTAACAAAGTTTCTCCTTCGTAACATGAATTTACTGACGCGGATTGTAATTAAAAGTTGTTACACCCCAGAATAATTTACTTTCCACGTATGTACTGAACAATCTTTAAATTTTTGGGAAACCAAGAATTTAACACATACGTATTTTAAAATATGTAAATATATCCGTACATTTAAAAACAAAGATTTTTTGCATACAAGATCTTTTTACTTTCTTTTGCCTATATGAAATATAGATAAAAGAGAAAGTATTTTTTTCGACCAAAATTTTCGATGTCGATTTTAGTGGAAATACACGTTTTCGGGTCCCCTGAGTACGAAAATCATGTTTTTGGAAATTGGTCTGAGTGTGTGCACGCGCGCTCGCGTGTACGAGTGCGTACGAGTGTCTGTGAACACGATAGCTAGAATAACAGAATTTTATATTTGAGTAAAAACCCTAGTTAAATGAAAATTTTTATTTAAGATCATAATTACCTTAGTGTGCTAAATCGAGAATTTGGTTAAAATCGAATAACCTCAAGTACCACCTTAGTCCTGTCATTTTTAGATATTTTCCGAAATTTTCGTTTTTCGACATTTTCTCGAAATCGGCTGTAACGATTTTTTTAAACTTTATTGTATTTCTTAATCATTTTAAGACCATTTCATATAATCTAGGCGGTTACTCAGAAAGTTTTCTGTAAATGGAGTAACCGGAAGTACTTTCACTGTTAACTCTGAATACAATAACTATGAAACT
>JAHWXV011164561.1:0-11085 GCA_024586415.1 Phrixothrix hirtus
ATATATATATATATATATATATATATATATATATACACCGAAACGCATCGACGACAGCACCATACTGCTATCCTCAGGTACGGTACAAAGTATGTAAACGAATTCTGACTGCGCCACGTACAACTTGTCAGCACTACATGCCGAAAAACTTACAAAGCGAAACCTTACTTCACGTAACATCTCGGTATTTGAAACACCGCACTCGGTTAAAGTGTCTGTCATACGCATTGTATCCCGGAAAAATGTGATGTTAAACATCACAATACTGATGTACTCATGTACTTCCCAAAAACGTGCAATAAAGACACAAAGTACGATTGCACCAACACTGGAACTAGCACCGATTAAGTCAGCCACCTTCGTTCAAGTAGCAAATGTAAATACAAACCTGCACTACACACAAGTAAAACTGCAAATAGCAGCTGAAAATAAATTGAATTTCATTAACTTATGCAATACAGATGACGCAGGCAACAATCACACACAGAACAATTTTTTGGAAAATCATTAGTGAAGCACGTTATTGAACTTCTTAAATGTCAAAACTTGTGCAAGATTACTTTCAAGTTTGTTGACTGAAAATAAAGGGGTAACAAATATGTCAACAGTTGCTTTCCAAATACTTTTGACTTATTATGAAATATGAACATATCATTAAGATCTTAAAAGGGAATATGATATCATAATATGTTCACTATTTTTCTTTCGGATTATCATGTATATAATGATCATGCTAGAATTATTCCTTAGTTTTTAAGTGTTCACAATTTTTGTTGATTAAATATACAATATTTATTTTTTAATTGAATTTCAAAATTAGGTAGTAGATTGTTGCAAATTTTGATTATCTCGGCTCACACTGGCGGAAATTCTGCAAGGACTCTGTGGGAAATAGATGCAAATGCTTGATGACATTACATGGAATACAAAAAAGAATATTAATGAACAGATATCGTAACGTTCTTTTTTAATCATTGGTAGTTTATTGAATTTCAATATATCAAATTGAATTAATTAATTTACGTCTTTGAATTGTCAGGTATTTCGTTGTAAAATCCATAAGTTTGGTTGTAAAATAAAAATAGGAATGTAACATTTCAACTAAGTGTTTTGCGAATATGTAGATAACGCCGCCGCGAAAGCGATACGAATTTTAATGCCAGTATTGGAAGGTTGAAGGTTGAAGACCGCCGTCTTAAACTCCGCACTAACTTTCTAATCATGGTATGTTACATTGTTTATTAGTATATTTTCTTTGGGTTATATCGTGCCGTGTTACGTTATCACGGGCAAGACTGTTTCAATTTGTTTATATCTTAATTAATTTCCTTCATTAATTATAGCAACAAGTACCGGTTGGACTTAATAAACATGGTTGTTTTGAATTCATAAACGTTAGAAGAAGGTATTACTTATCATCATCTGCTGCTTTCTTATTGGAAAATTTAATTAACAAAGCAAATTAACCTCGACAATATGTATTTGGATAGTTCGCTCAAGTGCAGTAAAATCGTTGGCCTTCATAGTAAAGGAATACATCTGGCAAGCCGCTCAGACTGGTGTCGTCGTCATCACTCTTTCACACGGAGCCGAGGTTAGTTCATCTTTGTTAGCTGTCATACGTTTCAATCCGCATATGTTGATAAAAGTTCAACTTTTTACGATAACTGGAAAGCATGTTACCAATTGACGTCCTTTACACTTTAAAAATAACGTAACTCTAAATTATTTATTTATGGGAATGAAAAATTCATTAGTTCAATTATAATATATTGCTCGCCATAAGAAGCTATCGTAATTGTAAAATTTCGCTTTGAATAAGATCATTCAAGTAATGTTTTCTGCTACCTTTTAAGTTTATATTTTCTTCGATAAAAATTGAATCAAATTAAAAGTAAATGTTTGAAGTAGTTTGTTGAATTAGAATAAGTTGTTTTGCTTAAGTTTTACTTCCGTAAAGTTGCACTTGAGTTTTTTCGCACAAATTATAAAATAGAATTTGTCGTAAAATTGTCTAGATTTTTAGTAAGTTTTATATACGAGGTGTGACGTTAAAATTTCTTTTGCAAACGAAAATTTCAACGAGGAATAGTTCAGTTATTGTTTTTTCAATTAATATTTGAGTATTTCAGTAAAAGTAAAAGATACAGAATGTATTTAAGCTATTTATTTTAAATTACTTTTTAATATTTCACTCCTTATGTTTAGCTACAGTATATGATTTTTCAAATTTGCATCTTACAGCACCTGTCATGTTATAATGTTAGAATATGGATAACAAATAACAACAGATTCTTCTTCTCTAACGTTGTAATGCATCTATACTGTCGCCGTGAATTTTCATCTTCATATAATCAAGTCATTAAATTGTGAGGCTAAACTCACCGCATTTAAACTATATAGTTGCAGTAATTGTATTTATTTTGTGTATTTAAAATCGATTCGTTAGATCTAACCTAACAAAACACCCTGTATATATTTTTGTTAATTATAATTTATGTAATTATCAAGCTTTTTAACAACCATTTATCATATTTATTTATTTTTGCTTTTAATTACCGATTAACGAATTAATTTATTTACTTGCTTTTAATTGCCATTATATTAATTAGTTATAAGATTTCATACATCTTAAATTTGTTGTCTTAACGTGTACCTGAAATTTAACCCAAAAACACCTTTACTGTTTGACTATAATTTATTTACTTTAGTTTAAAAGGCGTTTTGGCGCATTGTAATTTAGTTACACGTTAAAATAGTTCAATTTTTCGAATTATTTATTTTTACGATAACACCCTGTATATATATTTATATTACATTTTATTATGTTAGTTTAATGACGTAAAACGCCATGAATTAAGTTTTCGTCATCATTTATAATTAATATAAAACTAACTTGTTTATGCAGGTGTAGATAAACAGACAACCAATAACCCCAGGTTCAATTTTTTGTAAACAAAACATGCGAGTTCAAGTACAGACCGTGACCTAGTTTATTTTGTATTCGTCTGCCGGAAATAGATAAAGGCTATTGCATTATTCCAGCTTCAAGTTATCTATTTAATGGACATTGCAAAGTTGTAATTAGTAGTTTTTCCGCTTTACGTTAATTAAATACCCATTTCTGATTATAGTTCTAAATCCGCTGTCTGCTTAGCTATCTTTTCATATAATTAGGATATATTTGATTCTCAGATGAACACATAATTAATTATTTTCGTTATGTAAGGCAATTAATTGTTTAAAGATTTTTCTGCTAAGTATTACTGTACCTTTACATAACTAATTTGCCATTTTATCTATTTTATCGCATTGTTTATGTTTATTTTATGAATTACTAGCGAAAAGTGTACATAAGGTTGATTTAGGCGTACTTTGAAAATAGTATAAATTCGAAGCGCAAATACAAATTTTGGAACAATTATTTCTAAACCTTCAAAGGGGAAAGGTATAGAACATGATTTCTGAGAATTGCTCTTAAAGTAAAACCCGTTCTAATATATCCAAAGCGTAATATTTAGTTTATGTATTAAATTAATTATTACCGAAATCGTTTGATTTATGATTTCCATAGGGCGTTAATGGAGAACATATATTAAAATCAAGGATCCTAGTCATTGGCATCCATTTGTTAAAAGCATAAAACGAATCAATTAATCGACTCTTTATTAGTAGTCTTCGTCGAAAAGCACATGTAATATACTGTTTACGTTTAGTTAAAAAAGCATACATTATTATTTAGCCATTAACGTTTACCTTACCCTAATCATTGTCCTAAATGCTATGTCGGAAATGACGCCGAAGCAGAATTAAATACCGGCGATCGGAGTATAGTGCCAATTATCCTGCTGTCGTTAACCTACGCGACATCATCTGCATAGAAGTTGTCGGATCCGCCAAAACACAATACACAGCAATCCTCAAAAAACGTTAATCACTGCGCAATTAGCATTACTGTCATTAACATTGTTAAAACAAAGATTAAATTACAACAAACTGTAGCTACACGTGAATGTATGGACGCGGCCATTTGAGCAAAATCAATAATCTGAAGTTAGCGATCATAGATCACGGCCGCATTAATACGACCTCTGTCAAGATTTACAATTAATAAATACAGTACACTTTTGTTTTGGTAAGGGTTGTGAACTTGACTAAAATAGATTTGAAAATAGTCGGTGTACGAAATAACTTCAAATCCCAATAACTCTTTATTAATAACATTGACAATTGTTAATATGATCTAAATAAATCTATATATAATGTATAGCATGCATTTTTGAAATATAATGGTAATTGGTTAGTAAATAAATAAATTTAAAACTGCTCTTAGTTAGTCATTATAAAATCAACAAATACATTTTCTGCAAGTAAATAAATCAATTTCCATAAATACAAGAGTTAAAATACTGCGTTAATTACATTATAAGGTATTTAATTAAAATAATCTGGCCAGAATAAATGTTTACGAAACCAATACAATAACATTCATAATTAAGAATTGGCATTTGAAAGAGTTCATAGTGCGAACCGAGCTGTAGCTTTACGAACAAATACGATATACATCTTAGGTCATCAATAAAGTGCACAGCCTTCCTTTTTTAAATCCAAACCAACCCTATGCAATAACACTCTCTGTACATATCCCTTTCCTATTTTATTTAATTAACAGTCTAGTGTTAGGTAAGCCTAATATTAATCAAATAAAGGCCTGCCACATTATGTTGCAAACCCGAACCCCACTCTTCGTCTGATAACTACTCGAGACATTTGTACGTAGCCTTTGTACGGTCAAGGTTAGGGTTGACCATACTGAAGACACTGCGGTTACATTGTATGTTATTTTAATTCGAACAGTTCAAGATGTTTGACCCGAGTCAACATTATTTTATTCGTGTAGGTCAAGGGATTTGAACTTTGTATACACAAAAATATGAGTAAACGTACCTTAGTTTTGTATATTGATGGAAAATTTTACGTTAATTAAACTAATTTAATTGCTTTATATTAAATGAAATGTAGCTCATTCAGTCAATACCAATCTATGTCATCATTCGCCACGTTTCATATAACTTTTAATCTTTTTAATTAATGTAATTAAGCCTATATAATTATTTTTGTTATTTTTGAGCATATGTAAACAGTTCTCTTAATATCATTTCTACTGCTTTACACACGTTAAAATTACGCATTTAATGATATACTAATTTGTTGCAAAATATTGTAATTAATGGATTTAAACCAAAAGAAAGTCTTTCCGACTTGAATTTGGTGATAGATATCTAGTATATAAACACCGCTCGAAGTTGGATGTTTTAGAGAGAAGTTTCCAGCCCTCGTATGAGTAGTATTTTACCTCATAACTGGTAAAAATTTCAAACCGACGAGCATAGGTTAAATCTACCCCAGAAAAGAGCGGTAATTTTAATCCTGTGAATTATTGTAAAATTCCGTTTACATTGCATGAAATTGAAATTTAAAACAAGGAAACAGAACTTTTGCTACAAATCGTAGCAATCCAGCATTTAAGGAACAGAGCGATCTACCGGCATTTAAAAGTACTGATTTCTAGGGTTGTTAACGTGCATTCTACAGTTCTGAATTCAATTAACAAATTTGACAAAATACTATTCTCGTATAGTCAGGGATTGTTAATAATAAACTCTTACCGGAATGCGTAAAAACATTTCGATCTTTTCTAAAAGTTAGACGCAGATATCTGCTCTGAAGCTGGATGAGCACGCCTCTGTTGATATTGCATTCTAAGATCGCATGTCGACCCTGCCCCTCTATACAAACCCAGTTTAATTATGAAAAATTACACATTAAATGAAAATTACCTAAATTAATTTTCACCCGCGCTAAATACATATTAAAACCAGTACAACGAACTGTGTAACACAAGTAACGAACGCCATTTTGACATCCGTAAACATTAAAATCTATCGAATTGAACGAAAATATTGAACATAAAGGGCATTAATATGCCATCTACATTTAACGAACATAAATAAAACGGCTGTCAACTAATTTAAAGGTTAATAATTATAATAATAATATCTTTATTAATTGAAAATAGATACAAAATAAATCACACACAGTGATAAAGAATAACAAAAAAATGACTATTATATAAATTAATATATGTATCGTTCAACCAATCCCAGGGTGAGATTCAGAATTAAGGATAGTATCCTCATTCAGTTCTTCCATATAAACCCTGATTGAAATTTTCAATCTATACATGGTTATATGTTCGATTACTAGGACTACTGTAAGTGCAAAAGATAGGATTTAAAATAAACTTTGAACTGTTTTAACGACATTTCTTTAAACTCATTAGGTACACTATTGTAAACATTGCTTATATTATACGAAAAACTACTTTTAAATAAAGTAGTTTTATGTGCTGGCGTTGCTAAGACATTTTTGTACCTAATATTAATATTGTGTACATCTGTACGATATCTGATTTTGTTGTAGAAGTATGGAGGGTTCTAAGTAACAATCAGACTGTGAAACAAGTAACTCGAATGTAATAGTCTTCGGTTAGCTATAGTTAACCAATTGGTTTCTTTCATTTTGTGCGAGATATGATCATATTTACGGATACCATATATTAGTCGCACACAGCTGTTTTGTAACATCTGTAGTCGTTTCTATCAACATGATCAATATACGGACCGTAAACACATCACAATAATTAAGATTAGACAATACCATAATTTCACAAAAAAGCGTTATCATTTTAATGGATAAGTTTTTTCTATTACGATAAAGTGCTTTCAATACAAAATATCCTTTACGGAAAATTGCAGAAACATGTTGTTTAAATCTTAAATTCGTATCTAAAATTAGATCCAAATCATTACAGCTACTTACAGACTGTACAGGTATGCCATTAACTACAATATCCAAGTCTGCAGCAATCCTAGTTCTACACTAAGCCCCTCCAAACAGTAATACTGCCAATTTAGTGATATTAATTATCAGCCATTGTCGATTTGCGAAGTCAATAAGTTATTTAACATCTTTATTGATATAATCATTAACGTTTAATATATTTTCCCGATTGAAAGAGAAGTAAATTTGCGTGTCATCAGCGTACAGATGATAGTCACAAGTTTTGATTTGATTTCCTAAATCAGCAGTTTAAAGAATAGAGAGTAGTGGGCCTAGTATAGAACCTTGCGGCACTCCAGATTGCAATGTCGCTGGTAGTGATAATTCTCCGTCAGCATTGTGTTCTATTTAATAAATAACTTTTAAGAAAAGAAATTGTTTCGCAACTGAAATTGTAGTAATACAATTTAGTAAAGAATAATTCATGATTAACAGTATTAAAAGCTTGACTAAAATCTAAAAGAACAAGTACTGTAAACTTACTATTATCAATTGCTTTACAAATATCATCAACAACGTGTAGCATTGCAGTACAGCAACCGTATCCCGATCTAAATCGTGATTGGTAATCTGGAAGAATTTTATACGTTTTAACAAAAGATCTAATTTGACTTTCAACAACCTTTTCAAGAATTTTGGATAGAGCTGGTAATATACTGATAGTTCTCAAGTGTGGTAGTTCTTGGACAGATGCCATTTTAGGAATAGGAATTATTTTAGTTTCTTTCCATTTTATAGGAAAGTAGTTATTCTCTTTGCAAACATTAATAATATGTGTAATAAGGTGGTATAATAACTGGACAAGATAAGTGCAACAATTTGATTCCGATATTATCCAGCCCAACAGAATTCGTTTTAATGTTTTTTAATTAATTAAAAGCTTCTTCTGTTACAAGCTTAAGAGAGAACGGTAAATTCACATTCTACATTGCTTTTTGGTAGTAATGATTAATTAACGATTTGTCAGGTATTTTACATATAATTGTAATTGAATTAATAAAATAATTATTGATTAAATTAACATCGATAAAATGTGATGGCAAATTAGTTACTTTTTTTGTTTTAATATCAAGCTTAATTAATTTATTTCAAAATTCTTTACTGTTTTTATTATGAAAGCAATCCTTTAAATAAACTTTTTTCTCTCTACGAATTGCATCGTTTGTATAATTTCTCAAACTTTGTAATAGTCCTAATGTATTGGATTGCTTGTTCTTTTATATTTAGAAAGAGCCTTGTTACGAAGTTTTGTTAGTAACTTGACAGCGTCTGTAATCCATGGCGAGGGGTATTGCTAATTTTTGTAGTTTTAGTGGGAGCATGTATGTATATCAAATATTTCATTTAATAATAACGTAAAATAGTTAAGCTTTTCGTCAATATCCGAAATGTAGTAAATTTCGTACCTAGGAGCAGTTTTTAAGTGTTCGTTAAAAAGTTCAAAATCAAATTTTTAAAATTCCTAACCATATATGATTTTACTTTATTTATACTACTTAAATTAGTTTTGATGGAGCAATAAGCTAATGAATGGTCTGTAAAGCCATGGGCATCATAAACACCTGAGTTGTCAATTATATCAAGATTAGATGTAATTATTAAGTCAATAGTAGTTGAAGAGGTTCGAGTGATTCGTGTTGATTCCTTCACGAGCTGACCGAAAGTAAGAACGTTTAGAAGAGAAAGAAATCGGAATACAGTACTATCGTCAGTTTTTTTGAACGTTCAAGTTTAAATCGCCAGCACATAACAAGTTTTCAAATTCAGAAGTAAAGAGTGTTAAACATTATTTAAACTCATCTAGAAATATAGAGTTACTAACAGAGGGAGATTTATAGAGCGTTCCAAACAAAATAATTTCATTTTTAACATTCACTTTTATCCGAATAGATTCAAAGGAAGTATAATTTTTATTAGTTGTAATCGATTCGTATTTTAAATTGTCTTTAATATACATACCTACACCTCGTTTCCCTATGCTACCTTTATCTTTCCCTATAAGTTTAAAATCATTGAAAAGATATGATTGAGAGTCTATTGATGGCGTCAATAACGTTTCAAATAGTCCAATTATATGATAGTTTGTTGTTGTTTTCAATTAAATCCTTGAATTCAACATAATGCAGTCCTAGTGATCGAATAATTTTAGTGTGCAAAACTAAGATTAAAGTTATTCATACGATCTACAACTAAAAGAGAAATATATTTGTCTATAATTAATAAACTGAACAATATTATCAACAATAACCCAAATTAAATCAATAACCTAGTGAAACATGCTCTCGTAGTTTTGTAGAAATTATTTAATTGTTTATTCTAAATAGCCAGTGTTTAATAATTAATAGTTATTAATATATAAATCAAATAAAAATAAAATAAATATAAAGTTTCATAAATTTATATTAGTACATAAACATTTACTTTGTCCTTCAAGAAATACCGATAATTCCCTTTTGTTTTAAAAAATAACACAGAATTGTTTGCTTTACAAAATAGATTACCATCACGTGTCCAGGCGTTTTTAAAGCCAAGTTTTATTTGAAGTTCCTTTAACTTTTCCAAACGATATTTAGTTATATCTTCTTTAACTATTATACATGAGCCTTTTAGTTTGCTTCTATTATTTACAATGAGTTGTCGTGTTTTATAATTAAGAAATTTTATTGTAATTGGTCTTGGCTTTTTTGTATTGTTACTTTTTCCAATTCTATATATCATATCAATACTATGTTTATCAATAGGAACATATAGTTTATCACCTAGCAGGTTGATCAGTTTATCTTCTAGAAACTCTACATTTTCATTGCGTTCCTCAGGTACACCAAATATTCTAATGTTATTTCTTCTTAAATAATGTTCCAATCCATCTATCTGTTCATGCAGCCACTCATTTTCTTTTTCTAACAACATTATTTTATCTTGAATTTCCCTTTTCATATTTATAACAACTTCTTGAGTAATTCGTTTAACAGGTGATTCAATAAATTTATCATCATTCAAATTCATTTTTGTTGCTTCTGCTACACACGCGTTAATTTCGCAAACTTGATTTCTCGTTAGTGGCATCGTAATACTTTATGTCCGTAATTATCAAAACAATCTAACGTTATGTAAGATATGTATATTATGTATTTGCGAGGGCTGTTATATGCATGTCTACACGCTACACATATCCGAAACACATACCTGAAATAAGTCAAAGAAACCTACATAGTCTAAATTTATTATTCAAATAAATACCTTTTTTTTAAATTGTGTTATTTCTAAATATATAAAATTACAACAATTAAGGGATTATATTATTAATATAATATATCCATTAAAAGTGTCAATAATTGCAAAATAAGGGTTTCTAGAAGTCAAAGTATGCATACAGCTCAAAATAATTAGCATTCAAATATTTCTAATTAAAAATAAATTCAAACAGTCTGAATAAATAAAAGTAATGTACATTCCATGTGTAACAGAATTTTACGCAAATAAAGTAACATTTTTGAATGTTTTACAAGCAATAACGAACCACAAATAGTGTTCATTAATAATCAACAATAACTAAAATTAAAATAGAAGTGTTGTTTAAGCTAAATTACAAAAAGAGTCATGACTCCAACAGATATACAGTGTGTACAAAATAAAAGTGATTAACAAACTGAAGTAAAAGTGAGCTAAAATTCATACTGGGAAGAATCCTTGTAAATATTGTACATAATTAAAGTAAGTTTTAGGTAAATTGTTTCCGAAGAATCCAAGTAAAGTTCTGGCCCCACACTGCGACTCAAAAGCTAACTCGGGGCATCTGGACTCGTTACAACATATTTGATGTTAGATGTCGTCTACCTTACGCTATCAGTTTGTTCACTGTAATTTCAACTACCATTTTGTTTTGTAAAATTAATTTTTGCTTTGATAAGCGTTAACGGAGGGAAGCAGTTTGTGATCTATTTTCGACTACTCTAGAGTATTTTATTTTTGTAACAAATTTCTTATCACTTATAAATATCAGGTGGTCTAGATCCCGTTAAGGCAAAAGTCAATAACCTAGTTTATCATTTTGGTGTTCCGAAAAGGATAAAAATTTAAACGTAGTTTTAGCAATCTTTGTTATTTTTGTTTGTTGATATTTATTGCCGAACTCGCTCGCGGTAATAAACGAATGTTTTGTTGTACTTCAGTTGTATTTCA
>JAHWXV011164781.1:0-12316 GCA_024586415.1 Phrixothrix hirtus
CTTTACATTTGTGCAAAATTTCACAACTTTATCATTAGAAATAAAAAAGTTATCGATTTTTGATCCGAAACAGACCTCGATTTTCCATAGTGCGTCGACACCCTAACATACGTTATAAAAAGTTGAAGGCATCCTATCTTTTACACAATTCATTTCGTCTGTTTTTATTCCAATGAGTTTGCGGGACTCCCGTCATATAGCTACGGTACCCAGGTTGAGAAGCACTACTTTAATTAACAAGTTATGTTGGCGTGTTTCTGGCGATGTCGCTTTATTTCGACGAACCACCTTAGAAAAGTGGACTAACCGCTGACATTTAGTCTAAATTCAACACGGCTCATCTTGAATGTCGCCGGAATTATCAAGTAAATATTAACTCATTTAAATTTGTGCAATTTACGAAACAATACATTATTTTAGTTATAACATTTATAAAATTGGTTTCTAAGAAATTTTTGCTACATAATCACTGTACTAAACAAATCAGTTCGAAATTTTAATAAGTTTAAGGAATATTAAATGTTTTTCATAAAATGTGTTCAATTGCCTTTCAAAACGCTTCTTTATAAATAACATATTTACAGTCTTCTTAATTAAAATTAATTAGCGTAAACTATATGTATAGAATACGAGACCCTTGAGGAAATGCGCTGAATGAAATAAACTGATGAATATTTATTGCCTTACTCCATTCATTAATATTTATTAAAATGACTACATTCATTTTCCTTCTAGTTAATAATAATTTCATTTAAAACTAATTAATTAAAAATAATAATAATCAATAATTTTTATATACTATAGGTGAAACCAAACCAGAAACGTTTAATGAACATCTAAAGCGAACCATAACAAGTTAAATGCATTTTATTGTACCTATTTATCCGTGCACGCTTTTGAATTTCCGCTAAACATCGATACTTGTCTGTTTGCAACAAACTAAGTATGAATTACCAAAGTCGGTTTAATATTTTTCCATATCTTAGTTCACTTAAGATTATCAAAATAAATCAATAATTACCATTGTCTATTGTAACGAATGTTACATAATTAATGTGATTAATTTCAGGAATTTATTGTAACACCCTGTGTGTGCATTGGTTATTTTAATTTAATTCTAATTTAGTTTGTTTAATTTAATAATTCAAAAATTTATGGTGTGTGGTGTACATGTGCTTGTTGATTGTAACAGTTTAATAATCACAGTGAGCGAAATCATTAATTTATTGGTTTTGATTTTTAAATAAGTAAATAGATATAAAGGCTATCGTATCTATCAGCACCAGACCACCTCACGAGGAGGGAGCAGGAATGTGACATTGAATTGGAAAGACAGTTTCGACTCAACCTTCAAAGAGGACGTTACAGGCTCTCCTCTTAAAATAGCTATTAATTGTGATTTCTATTAAATACTAACTTTTACATCTAGTTTATTAAAATGAAATATTAACAACTCATTATTATTTTAAAAATGAATTTTTGTAAAGAGGAGATTCCATAACAACTCGGTTGAAGGCTGACATCTGCATTGTTTCTTTTGTAACTTTTTGGGCATAATTTAAATTAAATCTGTTTCAGATGTCAGTAAAAGGTCTCTAATTATTGGAGGGTGCTGATAAAGGCAGGCATTGAAGCTCATAGAACCCAAAATTGGTATTTTCTGTTAAATATTTTCTAACGAATTTGTGCCACGTTTAGGTAAGTTCAAATTTTTATTTAACGTCTGTTTAGCATGACCTAGTATTGTTCCTGCTCGTACATCTATTCTGAACCTATTTGTTGTTGAATTATATCTTATGATTTTTATTGAAAAGGCATTGTCTTAAATATTGGTGGCAGAATTATCAAGACACAATTTATATTACTTCATTGTGAACGTTTCTACGATCTTATGAACGCTAAACTTGGCCACAAATTATCTGTTATTTTCCATATTACCAACTCTAGCAGTTTCATGTCTGCACAGCCAACGTATTAGGGATATATATTTTTGGTTTCTAAATCGGAGTGGGAAATTTCCAAATTGGTTATTTATTTTTTATAAAATTTAACTTTCGACCTAGAAATTTAAAATGTTTTAACAATATTATTTACTGTTACATTTAATGTTATATTCTTGTTTTGTGCGCAATTATTATAATTTGAAATCGTCATTCCATACGCATCACGTCTTTGTAGGCTTCACCTGCTACGCCGTTTAACTTGCCTTTTATCAGAATGATTAGATCAGGAAAACCTCAATTAGAGCTTCACTCAGATTGATGTTTGTCTCATCTTAGTTGTTACCGATTACTGCTCTATTTATCTTACAGGCGACTTCGAAGTCTGCTGTACCTACTATCTTCGGCTACGTTCCACTTGGTGGACCAGGTTTAATTACTCTGCCTATCAAGTACAACACATATGGAGCCTTAGTGGTGCTGCTAGATACGATAGTGTTTATATCTATTTACTTATTTAAAAACTAAAACCAATAAATTAATGATTTCGCTCTCTGTGATTATTAAACTGTTAGAATCAACAAGAAAATGTACACCACATACCATAAATTAAACAAAATAAATTAGAATTAAATTAAAATAACCAATGCACACACAGGGTGTTACAATAAATTCCTGAAATTAATCTTATTACTTATGTAATAACCGTTACACTATGTCGGTGATGTATATATCTGTTAACGATGTGAATACTCACTATATAATATCCAACCCGATTGCTTAACTAAGAAATGGCTAATTCAATTTGAATTCGGCGAGTTTATATGTATTGATTTCATTGAACAAATACATTGTATGAAACGCACGTTCACCTGTAACTTTTGATCATTTGCTCGGCAATTTTAACGCGTTTTTAACTCATTTATTTAATTAGTTATTTTAAATTATGTTTCTAATACCTTATTATTTTAAACAAAGCGTTTGGTTATATAATAATCATTTAAACTGAATACATTACGATTCTTAACGTTTGCTCACTTTTATGTTTTCTAGTAACGATTAAGTGCATTATAATTTGTGGGTCTTTCGTTTGTAATTAAATTTTTCTGCTCAAAATTTGTACTAATTTAAATAAAAAACATTCGTTGCTAGTTAAACGTCACAATATTTGAATTAACCAAAATTTGCATAATGAAACTGAAATTAATCAACATCAATTTTCGTGTAACAAACAAGGAGGTATATTTGGAGAGTGTTTATTTCGTAGTTAATTTTTAATACTTACTTGAATGGAGGAAGCCATAGGCACTCCATACAAAATTATTTACCAGAACATTAAAAACCGTCCCACTGCAAATAAAGCGTCAAATATGGTTTATTCACAATGATGTTTCAATCCACTTTCGTAAATTACTCGTTACTTTTTAACACTATTTAAATTGGCAGACAATGTCCAATTTATTGGTCCCCTTGTCTACTAGATAACTTTCAGTCACGTAGCGTAAACACCGCTGCGGATCGTAACTAAAGTGTCGATGAATTTTGGGAGCGATCATGTGTAATGCGCCTAGTAATTGTAGACGAGTTGGTCAGTCCATGAGAAATTGTATTGGACCATGTACTACTGCTTGTGGAAGTGAGTTTTAACATCTCATGTAGAGATAAATGCAATAGCAAAACAAAATTTATTTACAATACTCGTAATCTAATTTGGGTATATATTTTACAAGTACAATTAAGGCAAAAATCATTAACAGATGGTTTATTTTAATCTATAGAATAAGGGGTTGATGTTTGGGGGAATATTTCTGCAACACCCTGAAATGAGTCCTTAAAATTTGTACAAATTGTGGAAGTTGTACGTTACAAAACAAGTAACCTTGCATATTTTAGACTTTCACCGCCTTCCAGATTGTTGCTTCTCTTCAGATAAGTGTATTTAACAATATAAAAATTGATACGCTATTTTCTTGAGTTTTTAACGTAAAAGATCATTGTCAATAGTTTTATCTCTCCAAAGCTAGAAATGTAAGGGTTAGAAATAATGCAGTAGAGACGTATTTATATGTAACAAAACATTAATTTATAATAAGATCAGTTTATCTTGCCATGTTTATAACTGTCTGTTACTTATCATGAAGGTATTAGACGTCAGTATTAAGGTGCGTTCAGTTTTATAAAGAAATCAAAATATCATGTTGAAGCATTGATCTTCACCATTGCACTAACAACTCCCTTACAAGAACAAAAATGCATTTGAAAATTCTATAATTTTTTTTCGTAGAGTTAGTATTACAGAAAGTGATGGCAGTACATGACCTTAACACTTTGAAACTGAGGAAGTCTATCGTACATCATATATTTGACATTTTCAGGTTATTGGAGTGCTCTTTTAAAATAGGAATACTATGGACCACCATTTGTTAAAATGCAGTTTCAGTTATGGTTTATAAAACTTGCCGTTATTCTGAATTTTCACTTGTAGAGTTAAACCGAGTCCTTAGATGAGCATTTATAAGATACCGAGAACCAGGATGCTACAATTTTGTGTCCACCAGGCATGTCTTTCAATACATGCAAAACTATTCCTATATCTACAGTACCATCAATCATTTATGCATTTCCATTAGTGATTGAATTATCTCAAGCCTATTAACATACATACCTTGATCAAAAAATTCCCGGAGTTTATTCAGAAAATGCAAAATATAAGGTTATTCATGAAAATTGATATTGTCCCCTTCAAAGTACTCGCCACTAACTGCAACGCACCTATGCCAGCGCTTGATCCAATTTCTTAAACATTTATAATACTCGGTGTTCAGTGTGGCCATCAGGGTGGTCTTCAATTTCTCCATTATCTCCTCTGCGCTGCTAAAACGCGTTCTTCGTAGTGGGTTTTTGACTAGATTAAACAGAAAGATGTTGCAGGGGGCAAATTCAGGTGAATTAGGTGGCATTTGGATGGCATTCGTTCCGTTCTTGGTCAAAAATTCGTAGGTAATGACGGCATTGTACGTCGGTGCGTTATTATAGTGTAAAATCCATGAGTTGTTTGCCGAAAATTTGGTCTTTTTGAGCAAACTGCTTCACATAACCGTCTCATAACGCCCAAGTAATACTCTTTGTTCATTGCCTGACCCAACACCGTCGTAATTCATGAAAACCGTGAGCATCATCTCCTTTTTTGATTGAAAACGGCGTGATTTCTTTGGTCTCGGCTCATTGGGTGCACGCCCTTCACTCTCCTGAAATCTAGATTGCATATCGTGCTCATAAACCACGTCATGTCTCTAGTAATGATGCATTCGATGAATGTTGAGTCGGATACGGTTTTGGAAATCATGCATTTTGCGATGTCAACGCGATCCCTTTTTGCAAGAAATTCCGGTCTTTCAGCACCAAGTTTGCTGAAACACGGCAGAAACCTAAATCATTAACTAAAATGTCTCGTACGGATCCATAAATAATGTTCAAGTTCTCTGCTAGCTCTCTGATGGTTAATTGATTGTTATTGACCAACATTTATTTCACGTTATCGATGTTTTCGTCGTTTTTCGATGTTGACGGCCGACCTCTGCGTTCGTCATCCTCGACAGACTCACGACCACTTCTGAAACGTTCGTGCCACTGGTAAACGACTGTTTCCTTTACAGTATCTTTGCTGAAACACCTCTCCAACATTTCCAAGGTCCTCGCAGCATTAAATCCGTTTTTAAATCAAAATTTAGTACAAACTAGTTGTTGAAAATTCAATTCCATTTTTACTTTCTCTTGCCTATATGAAATATAGTATAGAGAAATTCATATTTTCGGTCAAAATTTTCGATGTCCAGTTTCAAGCCGAAATACACGTTTTCAGATCCCCTGAATCTGAAAAGCATGTTCTTAGAAATTGATCTGTGTGTGTACGTGTGTGTGTACGTATGTGGTCAATATATCTCGAAAACCAAACGTCGTAGAAAAGTGTAATTTTATATATAAATTTATTACCGCCTTAGAACTTCCGTGTAAGAATTTTGTTAACATCCAATGACCAGAAGTGTCACTTTATTCTTGTGATTTTTAGGTCTTTTGCAATTTTTTCTAAAACGACTTTAACGATTTTTTTTAAACTCGCCACGTTTCTTGCGCCTGTAATGCCGCATTACATGAACTAATTGGTTTCTCTGAGAAAATGCTTTGATGTAAGTTAATGAGAAAAATCTCTTAAGTTAAGTAAGGTTTTCTCTGGGAAGTAACTTGGATGGATGACCGTTCTAATTATCGTCCTCAAAACAAAAATAAATTAATATTTTAATGATTTATGTACATTATATACATACTTAATTACTTTTTATTTAAATCTATACATTATTTTTGTTTTAAATGAGCTCAAAATTTAATTATAAAACTCTTAGTACATGTATTAAGGAAACTATGAATGGATGAATTAGTTATGCTTTTAAATTAATTTTAATGTTTACAATTTAGGTGTATAGGGAAGTCACTAACGTCAATAAATTCAAATTAAATTTAAAATGTTAAGAGAAAGTCGTGTGTTGTCTCACACCAGATTTTTAATATTGTAAAGATTCGAAAAGACGCGCAGAGGTAGATGTGCTGAAGACAGCGTAACTTTTACAAATGTCAATCTATGACCCTAAAATATGGTAGTCATGTCAATGGCAGATGTGCCAACTTAACAATATAAACAGAACTCAATTCGGGTGACTGAGAGCGCTACACGGTGATAGTCCCGGGAACTTCTTGATCAAGGTGTATGCCCATCCCACATATTCATGGTGCTACCGTTCGAAACAGTAATACATCCTTACCACATGTTTAATACCTTTACATTAAGATGGACGGCTTTATTAACATTTTTGCTTAAAACTGAAGGAGTAAATCAAATAACTATACTTGGAAATATTTCAAAGCCGTAAGTCCTCAATATTTAAATGAATTTCAAAACATAAAGAACGGAAATGACTTGCGGATTGATTTTTATTTATTACAATTGGTAACCAACAATTAGTTTCAAAGCTGCTAACAGTCTCAACATTAAGGCATTGTAATTATTAAGAACCAAGAAGAAAGACATAAAAAATGACAGCAATGTATATAAATCATTAAACATAGGTAAGACACTAAACCTAGTAATAAAATAAAAATTAAATCAGTTTGAAATATGGAGAAGATTGGGATGTATATGTTGTATGTATAGTGTAAATCAACACACGGTGCTATTCTATATTTTAATACTGTTTTAATTTTTATTTTTAATCTTAATTGTAATGTGCCTAGTTCATTTGAAAAAATACACTCATGTATGTTTATATTTAATTATTTATACAGTTTAGTGTGACTATTTGTATTACAAAACCATCTTATTTCTTAATAATTATATTATCTTTATAATAAGACTATTAAGAGTTTTAAAATAAAGTTGGCGATTGCCAACTATAATAAATAAAATCTATTAATAAGCGACGCTTGAATTTAATTTTTTAAAATTCGTTTGAATATTGTGATATTTCAAATCTAATCTAATCTTTGCTCCGCTGTTTAATATTCTCCTTCTGACGCAATTATACGCATAGTGCAGAAACGTCTTCGTGCTACAAGTATCAACCTACCAGTGCACAGCTTGAAAACCGTGCTGTTACTACTTTACTTCCACTACTGTAATTAATTCACAGATACAACGTACTCTATATCAAACAATTTTGTTTGTTTGTTCTGTAGATCACTAGATGTGGCATGTATCTACATCCTTAGTTCTTTTGTTGCATACTTAAAGTTAAGAAATATACGCTGTTCCGGTTTGATTTGTCGTTAATACACAATCAAGGGTTAAGTGTGGAAAATTCAAATATAAAGCGGCCTGGCGTCAATTGATTCGAATAGTTCGGGCAGAAATTAACTGTAAAATATTAAGGTCAGGCTCTATATACATTAATCGAGTAATTATTGAAGTATGCGCCATCTGTTCAAAGTCAAAGTGAAAGTAAAATTACAAGCTATTCATAAGATGAAACACTCAGTATAAACCTATAACTACAAGAAGAACAAAACTTCTTGACAGAACCTTGATGATTGCAACGTTGCATTTAATACAAATGCAAACTAGTTCTTAGCCTCAATTAGGCTGCGTACAGTTTACAATTTTATTGCTACCTGTATAATTTTTTTTATTGCAATTTGTAATGAAAATTACATTATACAAATAGATTTATTAAAGACAATTTAAAAGTTCAGGTACCTGAAGAACAATTCACACAAAACACATTGCGCATATATCAAAACTAATATGGGAAATTGATAATTATGTTGAATAAAAATGTCCTTGTATTCTAATAATTACACAGGCAAATCATTTATTTTTAGCTCTTCTAAAGCGTTCTGCCTTCGAATGTTTCGAGAGACTTCCATTTCATAAGTTAGTAGGTGGTTATCATTTTAAGTGATTTTTTTGAGCTTTGAAGCCCTCTAACTTCCAAATTTCCTTTATGGCAAATAATTCACATTATCATTCCTTCCATTCGTTATTTTTGATTGTATATTGGTTTAAAACTCTCAATGTGTACATCGTTTTGTATTCAAACGTTATACCTATACAGTTAGCTTGTATCTTTTATTTAATTTCTGACCTTACAATTTGAAATATTCTTTTCAGTTTTTAGAAGCACTAGTTTCATGTTCTTTTTAGATACTAAAATTAATCATTTTTTAAGAAATAAATTAGGAATAGCTTTTTTTTTGGAATGAAAATCACAAGTACTTTAAATTACCAATAGACATAACATGATCTAGGTTAAAAAAGCAAGTGGCATTAAATAAAGTCCCGCTAAAAAGGACGATTAAAGGATTCTAATATCTTTAAAATCAAATATCTAAGAAACGGTAGGAAACTTGTAACGGAGGTGTTTGCATGCAATCCTGCTCTATTAGCATAAAAAGTCTGCGTGCAATGCCACGGGTTTGCTTTCAAGTCGACAAGTCGAAGTGTGGGTCAGGTTTGCAAGACATATAAGAAACAGGCTCATTTGGTGCTCGTTGCGTCAAATTGTAACGTATCGGTTGGATAAATATATTAAAAGTTATATTTATTAAATTAAGTAACGGAGGATGTTGGAATATACACAGTAAGGCTTATTGAAAAGGAATAGTATTGGATTTAAAAGGGTGTGCACTTAATTTGCAGCTTAGTTTGTATATTTATACTTGTTTATAAACTGCAGTTCGGTTTTCATTACGAATTCTTTTAAAAATGAATTTGAATTACGAAAAATTATTATAATTACTTTACAGAATTAATTATTAAGCAGCGAATTTTAAATAAACACTTGCCTATGAAATTTGTACTGAAATATAATTCTTGTATCCATATAAGTTTAATTATAATCTGTCAGAAGCTTTTAATTTTATCCTTGTTAAATAATTAATACTGACTCAGCTTTAATTGGGTTTATTTGTGACCAAATGTATATAAAATTGCATATTATAAATTCTGAACATTTACTATTTGCATGTATCTACAATTTTAAAGTTATAAATAAAGATTTATTTAAACCAAACTAATTCCTGTACATGTTCTATTTAAATTTTGGTGAAAGTCTTGTTATGAACCATTACGGTAAACAAATGCATACATTAGTATAACAAAGCGGTTTCTGGGACGCATACTATCCTATGTAAAAAGATGGTCCGCCATTTTGGTGGTGGGAGTTAATTGACAGGTTATAAATGAGTAAAGTGGAAGGAGTTGTGAGTTGTCCACTTGTACAGTAGGCGGAGTAATCCCTTATTTAGAAAGTGGGTGGTGGTATCAAGTGAATGCGCGTGGCTGTATCGGCCCGCCATTTTGTTTGTAGGGAGGTGGTTTGAAGAGAGTTGATGGTAATCGTCAATTTGAAAGTTTTTGGTAGCAAAAATGGGCGTGGCTGCATCGGGCGGCCATTTTGTTTGTAGGAAGGTGGTTTGCTGGCGGCTGGTGTTTTGTTTGTAATTAAATTGCGTGGTGGAGTAATATCAGGGAGGCATAGAGAGAGAGGTTCGTCGAACTGCAATGACCGCCCTGGTTAGAACTGCGCATGCGTTGCATTAGAACAAACAAACAGCACTTACTTAAGAATAAAGAACAGGTGATGTGTCAAATTTTTTAGTTCTGAAAAGGACTGTTTTTTGCCGAGAAAAGATCGACGGATTTAATGTTTCCTGTTTCAGGAATAACTGGTGTACTTAGGGTTTATTCCTCAAAACCTACATACACTAGCCATTCTATGCAACAGAGTATTATGAATTTTGTTCTTAATGTTTTTATTTAATACATCATGGTACGCTCCATTAAATTTTAACTTTTTCATGCTCAAGATATCCCATAACTCCTTAAAAGATGCACCAGGTCGGATTACAATTATTTCTAATTGCACTCCTGGCAAGTGCACTCTTTTGGAAAGATAGAATATATCCCCAGGATATAATGGTAAAGACGCATCATATGCTGGGTAATTTCTGATTATGTCGTCAACATTAAAAATCACCTCTGACCTTGCCAAGTGCTACATGTTCCACAGCTGGTTAGATGTATAATGATTTTAAGATGAAGCATGCATTACCACCTCTCTGCTACCACTTCCATCGCGTTTTAGATATGGTGGAATTAAAGCAGTTAAAAACATCTTGTAATAAACGTGGCCATGACCACGCGTTGACATTGAATCAACATAATTTCTTTTATTTAAAATTTGGTGTTTTAGATATGGTGGAATTAAAGTAGTTAAAAACATCTTGAAATGAATTTGTACCTGACCTGGCGTTGACATTCAATCAGCATAAATTATTACATGTATTTTATTTAAAATTTTAACATGAGGTCTTAGACATGCGAATTAAAGCACTTAAAAACATCTTGAAATAATTTTAACCATGACCGTATGTTGACATTAAAGTAAGATAAATTACCTGTATTTTAATTAATATTTAAATTAAAATGGGTTATTTTTTGCGTTCGTTTTAAATTAACATAAAATTACGTTTTTAGAAAGTAATTACGGCATATCTGTTTTTATATTTAAAACAAAAGTAATTATGTCATATCTGCTTTTTAATTACCGCATGCCTGTTTTTATACATTAAAAAACAAATGTAATTATCGTATATCTGTTTTTATATCTAAAACAAAAGATTAGCATCATTTTAATACTTAAAAATTAACTTAAAGTATTATATTATAGCAAATTTTTGAACGCTTATTGACATTATTTTTTAAAATAATATCACATATGTTTAATTTTATATAATATGTTTTTTAATAAGCATCATCGTCAAATTTTATAACTTACACAATTGAATGTGTTTTAAAACCACTATAGTTCATAAATTATACAAAATGTTAAGGTTTTGAAGAATATACGTTAAGTTATCATTTTTATATGATCATGTTTTTTATTTAAACATAAAAGTTTAAGGAATAACTCATTTATTTTTAGTGAAGACAAGTTAGGTTATTAAACTGTAGTAGGAGTTATATTACAAATATTTATTCAGATATTAAGTTTTGCTGACGTTATTTTTTGTGGGGAAGTATATGTTTCTCATAAAATAGTAAATTTAAATACACAGGTCAAGTTAGGTTATTAAACTTGCCGCATGGAACGATGGTTTTTATTACTAAATGTGAGTGTTTTTATACATTGACGTGCATTTGTTATTTTGCACATTAATTGGTATATTAAACACCTTTTTTACGGTTCTATATGATTATATGTTTTTATTTAAACTTAAAGTTTAAGGAATAATTCATTTATTTTTTAGTGAGGACAAGTTAGGTTATTAAACTGCAGTTGGTGTTTTAATTACTAAAGACTTATTCAGATCACATCCTCCTTATGACATATTTACCACAATGCATTGCGGTATAATTCGAAAACGTCTTGCATGATAAAAAAGAATTTACCTTATTTGTAGTACTACGCGGCGGATTAGAAAAGTAGTCCCTAATTAAAGTGTTCGGGGGCGTGATTCAAATCCTAGTTTATACCACACCTAACCTGTTGTTCCTTTAATATATTGAAAATAGCGAGTATGAATTTGTTTGTTTCTCATAAAGTAGTTAATTTAAATACCCAGGTCAAGTTAGGTTATTAAACTTGCCTCATGGAAAGATTTTTATTACTAAATGTGAGTTTCTTATATATTCATTAACATTTTTCACAAACAACTTTTCCGCCACTGATTCGCTTATCGGAGTGTATTCATCAAGCTATAAATATGTAGTGTACATTAAAGTGGAAAATTAGTTTGCAAAAAGTTGTTACAAGTTTATTTTCTCTAGTGACGTGCATTATTTATTAATGTAAGTATTAAGATTGATTTTGGTTAGGTATTTTAAT
>JAHWXV011164856.1:0-13587 GCA_024586415.1 Phrixothrix hirtus
TATATATATATATATATATATATATATATATATATATATATATATATATATAAATATATTGATACATGAAGGCCAATACAAAAACTGAGTAAAGCTCTAAAAAAGTAATGGAATTCAAGATATATGAATCCCTAATCACAAAAATGAGCTTACCATCATTAAAACAATAAAACCAGCTCGGTCCTCGCCATAATTAATCATCACATTTTTATGGTCTTCTAAAGATAAACTGGTCTAATAGTGATTATTGAGTGTACGTTCACAAATGAAGAAAATTGAATTGCAAATTGTTATTAAATATTTTGTTAAAAAAGACATATCGGTCACCGCTATTCACACAGACGTGAAAATACTTTAAGCGGTTCTGCTCCTTCATATATAATAGTATCTAAATAAACCTTTCCATTTAAAAATCACCGGGAAAGCTTGAAATAGCATCCTCATAGCAATCACCTAGAGAATGTATGACAATTGAAATGTTTGGAAATGGTCCATGGTGCAATATTGAAGTATCGTCTATTAAAGGTGTTTGATATTAGGAAAGCTGTAAACAAATTAGATAAGCGCACAATACATATCATCTAGCAAATTACATATGGAAAACTTACTGTTGCAGGGTTGCCGCGTTTGCTAACATTAGACAATAAATAGATAAGAACCCAAATCTCTTAATAGTGTTTGGTTCAATTTTAGAAGAGCACGGCGGGTTTTAACCAAGCAGTAATCCACACAATGGGAACAATGAAGCTATTACCCAGGCGTGAGGGGATTATTCTACCACCATTCTCGAAAAATGACTGCGTTTAGCAAACGGTAAGGTAATTTTGATCAAGATAATACTTGTCTCCCTACAAGTATCCTTTCGATGGAAAAATCAACGAATTCTAATACGATTTGTTTCGATATTCCCCTCATTCGGCAGATTTAACTTCCTCAAACTTCCATCTCTTCCTACAACTAAAATTTTTCTGGCACAGCAGACGTTTGTAACAGATGAAACAGTTAAAGAAGCGGTTATCAAGTATTTTGCAGGCGTTTAGAAATCGCACTTTATGAATGGCATAATTGACTTGAATCCTATCTGGTCTAAGATATCGACATTAAAGGGAACCTTTTTTAAAAAATAAAAGCAATGTTGAAAGAATATAAATTATTTTTCTATTTCATTTTAAAGGGTTTTCAAATAATTCTGTTATTTCATGGCATAAACAGCATATATACGTATATAAAGTTTATTTAAAGAAATATTCTAATAATTCAGTTGTCTTTTAACGTTCATTTATCGTACTAAGATACATTTACCATTTTTATATAACTTATAGAAAGACAATAATTATTTTAACTAGGTGTTAAGTAAATAAATAACAATATGTTAACATTAAATACGTGTGATAGGGAACAAAACTAAAAACACAAATATTTTTATCAATTTCATAATTTTTAAAATATTTTTTAAATTACAGTAGAGCCCAAACGCATATCTTAAAGCTAGACAATGTTTGTACGACACGGTTCAATTGGACGGCTGTAGTCCGCTCAAAGTATTGAAACGAATGTTTGCAATAATATTATTGATTAATATTTAATTCAAGTGTATTTGAAGTGTCGTTAACATTTTTATAACAATATATTAATGTTATTAAATATGATGTTAGTTAATACTAATTAATATCAGTTTCGTTAAATGAAATTTAAGAAACGATTTGAAAGTGAATGTTATATTTTTATGTATTGTAGGTCAGGGCGTTGAGAAAAATGCAATACACCCTTGTAAAAACAATTGTTTTAAATCGTGATTCTAGTTAGTGCACATGAAAGCAATTTATACAGATTTAAACTTATTTATTCATTACAATATCTGTACTTATTAAGTAATTGACCTTTTTTGATAATTGATTAATAAAATATTTAAGTTATTGAAAGAGGAAAATCAAAATAATATGCACTGGTTATAAAGAAACGATAATGGGGTTCTACCACATAATTTTATTTGCAATATTTATTTAATTTAAACTCAAGTATTACAAGATAAGTAGGAAACCCATGTGGATTCTAGGACCGATTCTAGAACCCGTATAGATTTTGAGCGATCCCAGAAAGCCCACAGTCCTAGAATCCACATAAGTCTAAAGGTGATAATGTGGGCTTTTAAAGCTAGCCCTTTACGCTACCCGAGCCAATTTTAACATCCCTCTAGTTTGCGATATAATAAATGTTTGCTTTGTGTGATAAAAAAGATATTCCCACCTTATTTAAAAAAAATGATGAGTATAAAGTTAAAGGCTTCCAATTAGTTTCAATGGACAAATTGTTGTGAATTTAACTTGTTAGTATTGCTTGAGCGCTCTCTATTTGGAGTAAATGTTTGCTTTGTGCAATAAAAGAGATTTGCAGGGCGAATAGAGAAAAAAAGTTTAAAGTTTAATTAACTACAATGGCGAAACTGTGTGAATTTTTCAGTATCGATATCTTTTTTAACCTCACATTAATTTACCGGTGTCGCTCGTAAAATTGATAAATATTAGTTTGATTGCATTAATAAGTAAATGCAATAAATAATAGCGATTATACTGTGAGAATTTTAGTAAAGTTGCAGCATTTCACACGCTTGAAGCAAGAACTTTAATCAAATTTGTTGCGTTTAAGATTATTGAAATCTATTTCAATTTAGATTATATGAATCTGTTACGATTTAATGCATAGTTATAGGTATAAAAAATTACCATATTAAAATATCTAGATTATCAATAAATGCTAATAATATACATTTAAAATTGCTATATATTTAAATAACGAGCATTTACATGTAGCTCACAATTGGGAGGATATAATAAATTCACAAACAGTTCTTTGCTTCTAATGTCTAGTCTATACACGAATACATATTCAACAAATACAAATTGTTATGTGTTAACGATATATACTTATAATTTGCAGAAATAGATAAATTTATACTACCTATGCGAATCTAGAAGGTGAAAAATATCTGTAAAATTCTCGCAGTTTATTCGCTAAACTAATTATCAATCTAAAATGTTCTCTATTCAAATAGATTCACACGGAAATTCGACAACTACGACGTATGGGTGGGCCTTAAAAGTGAAACGAAGCATTTACTGCAATAGTGGATTGATGTGAAATTTAACTTTATCTCTCTTAAGTGCAACCTAAATTAGTGGATCGCTGATTGTAAAATTGATGTATTCGGATATTGCAACTATAAATTTTAGAACGAAAAATTTACATAATTTCACACGCTTGAACCAAGAGTTTTAATTAAATCTGTTACAGGGTTAGCTTAAGATACAATTAGATGTAGTCACGAGGTTTTCTCTGGGTATATAAATCGATTTCCAGCAGACACGATCATTTTACTTGCAAGCGCATTTTAAATCTTGGACAAACAATAACAAATTATTTAGAGGCACCCTGTATATTATAATTTTTCTTAGAATTGCGAGCATATTTGGAAATACCTCAGCGACATTGTAATAATAATAACATAAAATTAAATATTCGAAACTATGGTTAATTCAAAATAACGATTTAATTTCTCTCTTATCTAAAATCAAAATTTATTACAACCTTCATAGAATACAAAGTAACGAGGCTGCGGTAAAAGTTATCACGTCAGTAAGTCTATAAACATGCATAACCTTCTAAAAATAGCTATCAACAATCCCTGCTTTACTCCTCTCCCCTTCCAAAAGAAATTTTTCTGAAGTAGGTGTAAGGGTAATCAGCTCATCCGCTTTTTGATGCAAGTAAGTTCACGCGTGCGTAAAAAAGGGACCACGCTCCGATTCAAACTAAAAACATTATAAGACAAGGAAATTACTCAACTTTAAGTTCTTTTAAGTGAATTAATTCGTGCAAATTCAGCATTTAACGCCTTAAAGCGGATCATATTTGCAGTCAATCATCATCTTATCACGTTTGTCCCCTATGAAGTGGTTAGGGACAAATTGTGACGTACAAGCAAGGTACGAAAATATCTATAACCAGAAGCGTTAGCATTTCTCTTCATTCCATTAGGAAACTTCCGTCTGCAGATTTCAAATAATTGAAGTTCTGCTATAAATTCATCAGCACGCAGTCCGCAAAGTTTTACTGCTTATCTCGGGTTCTACAATAACCCTCTTGTAATGAATCCCATCTCGGAGCGTCAAAGTTGGTGTGGCGAATTAGGAGTTCATTTACATATATTATACCTCGGGTAACGTCGAAATTGCAAAGTGGATCCAAGATCTAACAGCTCAGGCTAATATATAGAATTATGTACACATGGCTTATAATCCGAAAATTTTAGAGCTCTTCTAGTTAATTAATATTAACTTTATAGTATACTTTGCTGGTGGACCATACTGCATATACAGATATTTAAAGTTATTAATGACGATTTATTTGTCACAAAATTTAATAGGTCCTCGTATAAGTGTAGTTTTCTATTTTACAAGACACAAGCTTGTTCTAAATATGATGTATACCCTCAAATTTATTTATTTACAAGCAATCTATACCTTTTATTTATGCTGTTTAACTAATGTTTTTTTGTTCAAGATGATCTTGTATTTATTTGGTATGAAATTGTATATCTATACCTTGATGAATTTGCGTGCTTATTTTAGGAAGATTTTGTGATTGCTGTTAGGCAACTTTACTAACACTTACGTGCATGTATTTCTAATACTTGTTGCACATTGTGCGACCATTTATTTATTTCCAGTTTAATTTGTCATAATTAGACGATAGAAAATTAACATATATTTATTATATACACAATTGAAGTAATATAATAAAGAAATATTTTCGAGTTTGATTTAAATTTACAGAATACTTTACTTAAGTTTACTTCGTACCTATGTCGCTTTAATATAGGTGACGTTATTTTTGAGTTTGATAGATTTCAGATCGTAAATGTCGTTTTACGCTGTCGGTAATGCGTTCAGTCAATATTATCGATTTCACAAAATTGACGTTGAAATGTGCGAATCCCTGTTTACTAATGAATTCTTATTTAATTTAATATGCGCGGGTACAGCTAATGAGTACAAAATCTATCGGTTTGTTTACGAAGATCGCGTTGGCTATTTCGGTTATATTTGCGAGACGAGACAAACTAAGTGTCTACAATATTGAGTGTCGGAGAACAGAAAGCATGTTCCCTATCTTACAATTACAAGATAGAAGACGGGATAGAGAATATAAATTTTCCATCCGCATAGATTTTACACTGTTTATTTGTAATCAAACTGGTATATAAAACAAAATTCCTATCCTTTACTACAAAATTCGGGAATTAATACTGTTTCACTCAATCAATTCAAAGGAAACTATTCTTGTAAATGATTCCAATTATGTACATTAAGGCATTACATTCTTTGACTATTAAAGTATTAAAAGAAACGGAAATTCTGTATAGAATGCATTATTTCTTAATTATTTTGAATTTCGTTGGGGTAATTTGTATTTTATAAACGGCTTATTAAGCTTATAAATTACGAGCTAGGGGTATAATTAATTATTCGATGAGATACTGTTCAAATAAAGTTTAAAAGTACCCTCGAATGAGTAACTATTCAAATGGAGTTTGAATGCACTCTAAAAATATAGCCGACAAACGCGGGTATTTATAGGACTCGCAGTCCAATTTTGACGACGGAATAAACTCACGTAATGACATTTTCCATTAAAAATACCAGCTAATTAAACATTTTGAGCTATATAACTATTACAGCTTGTCTAGAAACTACTAACGGTAAATTTGAACATAAAACAATTATATAATTCATGATCAATTAGCTAATATATACAAAAATATTATTGGAACAAGCTAACTCAAAAATATAAATTATGCAGATTATTACAATAGGAAAGTAGAAATAATTTCACATTTTGAATATTAATTAAAATAAGCTAATTATAGCGGTTTTAAATTATAAAAGTTTCCTATTTGTGACGTATTAAAAATATGTACAATTTGATAAACGGTATCTCATCTGTGCAATTGCTTATTTTCATAACGAAAAGGTCAAAATTTATGAGCTCGTAACCTAGATAAGTGAATTTTTACAAAGCAAGAGCTGGAGTTATTTATCCTAACACGACTACATTTCAGTGGTAAGAAATGCCTGTTAAATGTGCAAGTTTAGATTATAAATTCTCTTGCAACACAATTTAATTTGAAATGCATGTTGTGATTTTGAATGTAATTATTTTACAGTAACTAATAAACTTGTGACTTTCGATATTTTTAGTTTTTAAAAACTCTTTTCTTCGATAAGAAAAGTTAATTCTGGCTACTTTTCTTTAGGCTGTTATATAACCTTTGATAAAAATGCAATTAAAAATAGTTTATACAAGAATAAACAGGTTTGCGGACGGAAGCGATCTTAAAAATATATATAGGATGTTGAAAAGTAAATTAAAGTAAAAATTCAAAGTATTCAATATGAATTGAAATAAAACGCTGCAGTTCTAAAAAGTTATTTGAATTATAGAATTAATGAGGTTTTTGAAAGTGATTTGTAAGATTCCTTCATATTTAAAACAAATTAATTAAATCAAAACAGGAAGGCTAATTTTAGTGTTTCAAAACTGATTACACTCTTTTCTTAAAAACTCCGCTGGAGTGGCATATCGGTCAAGTTAAGGATAGACATTGAAATATTCATCTACATATTATATCGAAACTTTAATAATTTTAGCTTTTAGTAAGTAAGTCACAGTTTTTAGGCTCAGTTTAATGTTCAGTTTAGATTAAGTATACAATATAGTAACCCAGGGATCCTTAAATCTAGTTATTAATCGAAGAATGTTGGAATTACCGTTATCTTTATGATCTTTTTTAATTAAATTGATTTCTCTATACTAAATTGCATTTTTTAATGCTACCAATTATTCATTATAGCGATTAATTTAATTCGAATTTTATTATTTCTTAATTATAAGTAGCCAATTTTTTCGTCCAGCAAACCTCTAGAAACAAGTAGAATAAGTATACAAATTGTGAATCTATGATTGACCTAATCGAAGAATGCACCCAGTTACGTAAGAGTCATCATCCATCTATTAAGTACACCGCGGTTTTCTCGCAATACGGTTAAAGGAACCTGGAGTCCTCGTTATCTTGTTTTCCTCCTGTAAGTCTAATGACCCTAACGAAGTGGCGACCTCTAATTACGACTTGTCTTTCAATTACTACAACGACGTTCTTGAACTTATCTAGCTATCCTAATAGCCAACATTGAACCCTCCCTTCTCCACTAGGTGCTTACCACCGGAACATCACAAGTTCAGGGAATAACACCACATGCACCCTTTAAGGTTGCAAAACGTCTTTGTCCCGTTATATATTGTAAGATTTCATAGTTGGAGTGGGTGCTTTGTATGCACTATATTTACACAAATTGATTGATTGTTTAAATCTAGTCATTCATTACCACCAAAACTTCAGTTATCTGTTGAATTTTTAAATATTTGCAATCAATATTTTACATAAATCAACTTATATTTTCAATTACATCAATTGTAAAGTATTTTACATTGTGTGGGTGCAGACGCAAACGTGTTTTAAGCCTGTAGTTTCAAATATAAATTATACAAGTACTTTATCTATATATTAACATGAAGTAAAGAAACCAAAAATAGCTCAAGCTACATTTAGTAATTTAAAAGATATTTTAAACAATAAGAACAATCCTTATTATAAACCTCTATTACGTATAATTGATCTACAGGTTGGAGCTAAATATATACTTTAGGGAATCAGAACAGTCGTTACGAGTTTGAACGCGCGTAAGATTACTGTTGAACTAAAAAATAACACAGTCTCTTTAAATAGCCAAATAAGTGACGCTATTTCTGATAACATGCTGACGCAATTAAATGCAGCAATTTTAGGTGAGATTGCATCTGAAAGTACTCTCGTATCCTTCGTATAATTTAATGATATGCAGACTCTTCAAGGAAAAACTTTTCCAATGCAACTAATTAAGTTGGGAAGAAATCCAAAGATGAAACCATGTAAGCGATTCAGTCATTAGGCGAATATACAAGATTTTACAACAAAATTGTAAAAAGGTTTTATCTCAAAATCGGAAACAATTCCACGTAAAAAGATATACTAAATTACAAGTTGAAATCTCTAATTTCGTTAGAATAATTAAGCAAAACATATTTACAGTAAAAAAGGGTTTAATTAAATGTAATTTTATCATTGAGGTTTCAGGTGTCAGCGAAAATATTTCTATCGCTCAAAAGCTCTATTTGAAGAATATCTTACATTAGACAAATTACAAAAATTTAAATGTTTATTTAGAACGTTTATAGTCATTTAAATTATATGTAAATAAATATAATGGAAACAAAGCGAAATACCACACCGGTTTCAGTGTTAACATTAACACCAACATTAATAATGTAGAATTGTCCCGTAAACGGCCCGAGCAAATTAAATGGGAAATCATACAAACTGCATTTCGCAAAAGATTGCTAGCTACCACAATTATAAATTTACAGCATAAAACATAGACGAATTCATTTTATATGTTTCAAGCTACAAAGCATGATTGTGTATTTAAAATAAATATGGTACTTGCTTGTGAATTCTAGAAAAATATACCTCAATCTGATAATTCCAAAAATAGTAAAAATGATGATGATATTGATGGCGATAACAATTACATCAATGGGAATTTGAAATATAAGACGCTTTCTTTCGCTACTAAAAATTATTTACTAACACGGCATGGTATCATCACCAAATATTTACTTAAGACTTGGTATTTACTAAATATATCAGACGGCATTAAAAATCAGCTTTCAGAGTTTGAAGAGCGCGACAGCGGTCGGAGTTTAACTAAAATTAAAACTTTAAGTGTAAAAATTAATTACTGTGAAAATTTACTCAATCAAATATCTCAGACTCTCGGTTTCTTTATAGAATTACCTGCAGAAATAAAAGATAAGGAAGCATGTGTTAACGTCCACAATAATGACCCTTACTGTTTTGCTTGGTCAATCATTTCAGCTGTATTTAACTAGTCAACAATATGAAAAGTCAGTTGAACGAATAGTTAACCGCATTTCACGAATGTTCTAAATGTAGAAGGGATAATAAGCTTTCCAATCAGTGCTGCTAGTAGTCAACTCAAGGAACTCTTAAAATTAAACCCAACAATTTCGCTTTTAATTTAAAAAATCACGAATTTAAGGAGACTCTTTTATACTTAATGACCGTCAAAAAAATAGCCAACAACGAAAATTTGGTTTTATTCAAAGAAGAATATACAAATGCGAATATTAACTTTGATAGTAATTCTGAAGATTAGGAAGATGATGATTCTGATGCTGTAGTGCAGATGGATACTGATGCTGTTTCAGCATCAGCAATCCATCTGCACTATTTGCGAACTAGAACGGCAACAGAAAGCAACGCAAAGGTTCCATTATGTATGGATTAAGGATCTATCTAGACTTGTGAGTAAGCAGTTAACAAAATATAAAGGCAAGGTATTTATTTGTCAACGATATCTTCGTTATTTTCAAAGCAACGTAGTCTAGAGGATCATATTCTAGATTGTAGTAACTTATATTATACTGCGAAAGTAGTTATGCCCAAGGAAGAGTTTGTGCAGTTTACTAACATTCAATATAAACAATTCGCGTAATTTACAATTTATGTCGATTTCGAATGTTTTTTTAGAAAAATTGTAGAAAAGGGTTAAAAGATCGTCGTCGTCATTAACAAAAATATAGGAACATCATGTTTGTAGTGCTAGATACAATTTACATTATAGATTTGATGAAAGCTTGTGCTGCTATAACCAATACAGAGGTGAGCATGCTTCTGAGTAGTTGGCCGGTGTACTAAATTACATTTCCACTAACCAGCTAAATATTTCAATGGACAAGTAAACGAACCTAAGGCATTATCATCAACGCATAAATTTCAATTTGATAATGCCACGATTTGTCACATCTGTGAAAAGCAATTCACACTACATGTGTAAAGGTAAGGGACCATCCGCATGCGAATGGTGCTATAGCGTCCTAGTCAACAGTCTTGCAATCTCAATTTTAAACTGATACTTATAATTTCCGTAATTTTTCATAACTTATCCGGCTACTATAGTCATTTGCTACTCAAGCAAGTGCTAAAATGCATGCGCAGTCATATTACGTTGCTCCCTAAAAACAAAGAAAATTACATATCTTTCACTAAAACAATGAATGACGAAACAAACATGAAATTTAGATTTGTAGACCCTTTTAAGTTTCTAAACGAAACTTTGGAGAAACTTGTTTCGTAGATAGTTTTACCGTTGGACTTTGCAATTTTAACTCATCAATTTGAAACCGAACATAAAGGTTTACAGCAATTACGTGTTCAATGCAAAAGGAAATCTTTTCCTATGAACATATAGATGTATGGTCAAAGTTTGAAGACACCGCCCTTCCGCTTAAAGAAGCATTTTATAGTACGCTAGAGGGAGCACACATTACAAACAAAGATTACACCCATGCTGTTAGATTATGGAATTATTTCAAGGTACCCAATTTAGGAGCTTGCTCTAATCTGTATTTACGCGGGGATGTGATGTTCTTAAGTTGTGTATTTGAAGAGTTACGTACCAAGTCGTTTGCTTCCTAAGCTCCAGGTCCTACTTTTTATATAACTATACCTTCGTACACCTAGTATTATGTATTAAAATACACTACTGTGAAGCTGGAACTGCTCATGGATATCGATCAGTTACTACTCTTTGAGCGAGGCATAAGAAGCATAATATCACAAGTAAGGAGAAAGTAAATACAAGTAAATAACTAGTACATGGCGTTCGGTTTCAATCCAGACGAGGCAGGCAAGTATGTATCATATTTGGACGTAAATAACTTGTACGTAGCCGCGAAGTCTCATTATTTACTTACAGGTAATTTCAGTTGGTTAACTACTCCGTAAAAATTCAAAACTTGAACGTGCTCGAAGACATTCCCGATAATGGAAATACCGGTTACGTTTTCGAGGTGAATCTACGAAACTGCTTAAGCCTTATCTTCTTGGTGTTGCTGTTATGGATAGATCTCCTCTCGATATAAAAACCAGTCTAGGTGAATTTCTTCCAACCTTTCCAAAAATTGCACAATTTTAATTTCTCTTGATAAAAACCTATCACATAATCGAAATTCTGCCTCATATTTATCACATAACGTTTCTAGAACACACTGCTCGATTATAGATGGTTTTAGCGCATTTAAACAAAGTTGTAAAGTTAAAATCTTCTCTTAACATGGACAAATATTCTGTTTAATAATGTTTAAATTAAACTTGTGCTTTAATATTATATGCTCAGTGATATAGAAATCGCGACGCCAAGAAGGCGTAGGAATTTTTTGAACAAACTCTGCAGAAACTTTTAACTACTAAAATGTAGCAGTTGATTAAAATTTTAAAGAAAAAGAACAAAATATAAACATAATTTTTATTAATAATGGGATGGTATCCCCCTTACTGGTTACACACCCATCGTCCTTCATGGGGTCAAATTTAGCAGATGATCCAATTCCTCTCGAGGTATTGTGCCCCAACCAACCTGTAATTTGTGTTTTAGAGCTTGCAGCGTCTGCGCAGGACGCAGCAAGCTCCTCCGTCTTCTCCCCATAATGTCCCAAAGACGCGAAATATCGGGAGATCGCGGTGATCATGGCAAAACATTGTAATTATCCTCTGCAAAACGTTACATAGAACGTCTTGCAATATGGGGACGGGGACGTGCTGAAAAAGTGGGTCTTCCAACTGCTGAATAAATGGAAGAAGATGGGTTTCTACCACCCAATCACATATCGCTCGGCGGTCATATTGCATCGGATGAATACCAAACGAGACCTACTCCCATAAGCTATAGCACCCCATACCATAATTCCCACAGTATGCTGCACATTCCTCGTAATATAAAATTCAACATTGCAACGTTCCCCACGTCTTTGTCTGACCCTCATACGGTCAACATGCATCCTCAAACAGTATCTGTATTCATAGTTGAAAACCACCTTATGCCACTCCATGTTCCAGTGCAGTCGTAATGTACGCCACTCCTAACGTTGCTGTGGGTATTGAGTCGTTAGATGTGGCCGATAAGATTGCAAGCTGCAAGCTCTGGTTCTGCGGTAAACCGTGCGAAGGGTTAAGGGGCGATCTTCGTTTGCTAAGCATTGATCGGCAATTGATTTGGAACTGGAGAATTGGTCTCATGTTGCCATAAGTCGAAGATGGCAATCCTGCACCTCATTTGATCTTCTTGTCCCCCAGTACCTCTTCTACGACTTTCCTAATCCACCCTAGCCCACGCCTGATAGCAGCGAATGACAATGAATGGCAAACTACCTTCGGTCAAGCCAAGAATACGACCTCTGTCAAATTTGCTCAATTGACGGTAATTTCCACGTCAGCGCACTATAAGCATCATAACATCCTCAAAACAAACGATCATAACGAAAATACTAAAGAACTGAACAAAATCTCGCAAAACATACACCAGATAGCATTGTTAAAAAAACTGTTAGATAAGTCATCACTTGATCCAAAATAATGAAATTTTAATCAATTATTACATTTAAGTAGTTAAAAGTTTCTGTCAAGTTTGGTAAAAAAATTCCTACACGTTCTTGGTGTTGCGATTTTCATGTCACTGAATATAATTATAAAGAATCAACTATGCACCGCTAAATATCTAAAATTGAATAATTACTATTTTATTTACGTTTAACGATCTATTAATATAACAATTCTAACTTTGAGCTGTCCACGCGTGCGCATGCCAAATTCTGCAAGTCTATGCAAATCTGTGCAAACTTACCGGAGCACGTGCTGGAAGCATGACTCAACCTCCAGCGCTAGGCGATCAATTAGTTACGCTTCACTGAAACAAGATAGTGGTGTTTGATGAATGATGCTTTGCTGAAATAAAGCCATGGTCAATAACCACACCTTAATTTCATATTAAGTATTAAGTTTTTTTTTCATTTAAAATTTATAATTGTATAAATGTATAATTGTAGTGTATAACAAATTACCGATTGATAAATATTTAATTTTATGCGAGATTACATTTCATTTTTTACATTACCATTTACATGCATGCATACAGTTACATTAAAAATTTCAAAGTAACCCGTAGCATAAAGTTTTTAAAAAATTTTGCAAATATAAATCTTAATAAAAAGTTACATCTGACAGGTACATAAAATTACACTATACATTGCATTTTTATTTCAAATCAATACGTAACATACAGTTTTTAAAAAATATTTACATGTATGAATATTAATGAAGAATTATATTTGTTATTGTTGTCGTTGTTGTTGTTGTTGTTACATGCATACATAGAATTTCGTTTTACATTTATATATTATATTTTAATTTAAAAGTAAGGTAGCTACGTAACGCAGACATGTCTAGCGATTGATTATTTTTATTTTCACAGGGTGTCCAGCGATTCTAACAAAAAAAATTCAAGCAGATTTCAAGGTTTTCAAGGCAAAATAATTTAAAAATCAAGGTTAGCTCATTTAAGTAAGCGAAACTTT
>JAHWXV011165991.1:0-13184 GCA_024586415.1 Phrixothrix hirtus
TATATATATATATATATATATATATATATATATATATATATATATATATATAAATGTTTTAGCAAAACTTAATATATCAGATAACATTATTCTGTTCGCTGTTGATGCAAGTTTTGTATGAAGGCACAGGGGTGCAAAACTATTACACCGTATTGTTACTCAAGCTGTCAACAACATAAAAAATTGGTGTGACACTAACAAACTTTGTTTTAATATCGTAAAAACAACTAGCATCAATTTTCAAGGTAATATTGAGCGCATAACCTTATGTAACAGGGAAATTAGACAAGCTAGCAACGTCAAATTCCTAGCATTACATGTGGACATCGCATTAAACAGGTGTATATATCTTCAATACGTACCAAAGAAGGCATGCATAGGCTGTTTTACAATAAAGATAGCAAATAAGGTATTAGTAAAGCTTGCATCCAGATCAACGTATTTCTCGCTAGTAGAACCACATCTAAGCTATGCTATCCAATTTCGGGGATCCTGCTCGGAAACTAAATTTAAAGAAATCTTCACTCTACAAAAACGTGCAGTTAGAAATATTGGTAACCATAACCTTCGCGAATCATGTAAACCTCTGTTTAGAATTTATAAAACACTAACTTTAGCCTGCCTATTCATATTAGAAATAGTTTGCATTATCCATAAACATAAAATAATTTAATAGTACGCCGTCATAGCTATATATTTAGGAGTCAAATAAGTCACATCCACTTGCCAATACCATATTCAACCCTACTATAGGCATAAATCTATTTATTATTAGGAGAAAAAACTATACAACAGAATACCAGAATGGCTTAAAGGCTTTGCTTATAAAAGATTTAGAAAACAGTTTAAACGCATTCTTATTGAGAAATCATATTATAGTGTTGCTGAATTTTTCAATGAACATAAGTCAAACTTTTTAACTGTACCAATGTTTATCATTAACTTGTTTACACGTTAATTTTATCTATGTACTAGCTTGTATCTTAGTTTTGTTAGCTAACTTTAATATCTTTATTGTATCTTTTTATAACTGTTTTGAATGATACATGTAATTGCACGTGGTTCAATAAACATACAAACATACATACACTGTAATCCGTAACAGTTGATAAATTTATTGTCTTGATTTAGATGAAAGAAATTTAGAAGTACAAATTTCAACACCTGTTTACAATAGGAGCTTTTTTCCTCTTTTTCAAACAAGCAATTAGTAAAAGTCAACCATGTCTAGCATGATAATAATAATAAACTACGAAACACATTTGCGAATATTTCCATTGAACTCCATATTAATTCACAATAACGATTTGTAATGTCTTGTTTATTTTACCTTCGTCTTAAGCCTCAAAGATGGTACCATTATAAATATTTATTACCACTGATATAAAGCGCAATTATGGCTTCTAAATTTCACTTAGTTCAAATATTGCATATTTTACTCATTTTGTGATATTTAGCGAATTCACGTTTTCACACCAATTTTAAGCGTGTTTTACTGTTTAAGTAATAAAAATATACAATAGACCTTTTCCAATATATAGATATAATATCCCCCAAGTTAATGCACCACTGGAATGATATATACATTAATGAATACTTCTGGAAAAATAAATTACAGTATCGATTTAAAGTTTTTATGTATCTACCCTCGTTTTCTGAATATTTCGAGGAAAACAATTGTCACGCCAACTTTGAGAACCAATTTCACCCCTTAATTGGCTTCGATTGTCGATAAAAAAAATACTGGTCAATTATTTTTGTCTATAGAATATGTGTGAAAAGTTTCAAATAAATTGGGAATTCACACGTGGTAAAGTTCCCTTGTTAGACACGGTTTATTATAAAGGCATTAAAAATGTTTTAAATATATTTTCAACTTTTTTCTTACGGCAATAAACTCGACGGAATTTGATCTAAATCAAGATATTTATATGATGATACAAATTCAAGCAATTCTAAGATCCTCACTCCTAAAAAAATTATCTTGTACTAAGTGATAAACTTACGCATTCAATTGAAAAGTTTGCTATTAGATTTCCTTAGCTCTGCTTTCCATCTCTTTCATTTTTATTATGCCCTACAAAAATTGGTCATTACATTTGTAATAATGGATTAGAGAGAAAGGCACCACGTTCTATACTCGCAAGTCTAAAGGTTGCAATAACGACAAATATATATTGTAAGTAAGACAAACTTGTATAGTGTGTATAAATATATTTTGTATCCCTATTCACAATTTATCAAATATTATACTTACATCGATATGAAATGGAGACTTGTAACAAATCTATAAGGGACTAAAGAATTATTTACATGCGGAGAGATTCAAAGAAACCGGAATCCCCTTCTTGCGAGGAATACGAGGCTACTTTGCGATTTCTATGCTAGGTATGTCCGCTTCAATGCTTCGTTCATCAGTTTCCCAGCGGACGTTCTCAAAAATAGGCATGCTCGACAATACTGCTTGTCTCCATAAGACTCTTCGACTTTTCCTGCGATTTTATGATGTCAGATTTCATAGCGCAGAATGTGTACTTAAAATTTTGTTTCCGTTTCGGTAAAATTGGAGGAAAATCTAAAAACAGTTTTTAAGTAGAAATTCTTGAGTAAGATAAAGGTCGACGACTGGTTTTCGCGAATTAAACAAGAAGAAATATCCTTGCATGTCAGCTATGTTTGATAAATCGCATAGATAAAAATCTGGAAAGAATTCGTCAAGTGATTATTCAAGATCGTTGAATGACCAGTAATGAATTAACGGGTAAAATTGGTATAAATTGGGGTTTGTGTCAGCGAATTTTGTCACAAGATTTGAAGATAAGGCATGTTCAATAATTTTTTTCTCCGCTTCTTAACGCAGCACCAAAGATATAATTGCATCAACGAATTAAATAGCTGGAAGGGAATATTATAGGGTGACATTAACTTTTTCCTTGGTGTCATCACCGATGACGAAATGTAGTGCTGATTTAGAAATAGTAAAAGTTTCAAGCCAGTGAAAAGGTATAAACTATTCAAGATCAAAAAAACATAATGAGCCGGGTCAAATATGAACACTTTGTTCGTCTACTTTGTTTGATATTCAGGTGAATTACCTACGCCTAGATTGGCGGTTAACTAAGAGCGCTTTTTGCAAGTTTTTAAGCGTTTACGTGAGAATAATACAAAAACATCCACATTTGTAGCGTAATGATGGATAGAATCTTTATCATAACACTGCATCCGCTGACACTCCATTAGGTGTCCTGAAGTTTCATTATTAGAGCATTACCATCGTCCTTATTCTACATCTGGCACTGTGCTACTTTAAAATTTAATTTTATTTGAAAAGCTATTTGAAAAACTCCTAGTACTATGTAGTACGAGGTCTATCTCAGAGAAAACGGAACTGTTTTAAAATAGTAATTGTTAGTAGCGCCATCGATTAAGAAAAATATGCGTTGGTAAAGTAGATATTTCAGTAAGGTCAAAAGTGTATGACATTAGCATCATTGGAAGAGGAGAAATTGTGCATGAAGTAACCGTGTGTTTTTGGTATTGGTCGAAAAATGAACTTTAAACAAAAATCAAACATCAGGTTTTGTTTTAAACTCGGTAAATCAGTTACTGGAACGTTTAATTTTATGAAATAAGTATATGGTGAGGATTATTTATCACGTACGAGAGAACATGAGTAGTATAGACGATTTAAAGGCGACCGTACGGACATAAATGACGACGAACATGCTGGTCCAAAACAAGCTGTGGGAACTGAAAGTATCATCGAACTTTTGCGTGAATTTATCACAAATGGGCCGAAATCTCCATTACGATATATGGAAATGGAATTAGATATTTCCAAAGATTCAATTCATCGCATTTTGAAATAGCATTTGGGGCTGAGAAAGATTTGTGCAGGGTTTGTACCACACAAGCTGACTGATGATCAAAAATTGCACCGAATTCAACATTGTGAATTGATTAAAGAGTCATAAAAAGACGAAAGCTTGAAGTATTTTATTATAACTGGCGATGAGACGTGGTGTTTTCAATATTATTTAGAAACCAAGCGTCAAAGATCTCAATGTAAGCATCCAAGTGAAGACAAACCAAAAAATAGCCATTTGAAAAAGTCAAAACTCAAGACAATCCTGACTTGTTTTTATGATTCGGAAGGCATAGTACACAAAGAGTTTATACCAACTAGCCAAACAGTGTCATGAAGCGTATTTTGTCGCGTATTCGCCGTGTACGCTTTCAATATCGTGAAAATGGAAGCTAGAATATGTTACATGATGCTGCATCATCTCATAGCTCGACGCTTTTCACTGTTTTTTTTTAGCTAAAGATGGCATTTTAACCATCAACTATTCACCATATTCACCTAGTTTGGCCTTCTACAACTTCTGTCTATTCTCTAAACTACATTTGCTGATGAAAGGACAGCGTTATGCTGATGTTGAAGCCATTCAGAATGTGCCGACAGCGATCTTGAATGGCATCTCTAAACATGAACTTAAACATTAATTCAACATGTTAATTGACCATGCAAAACATTTTATTGAAGCCGAAGGGGACTATTTTGAATAAAATAAATGAATTTTGCCAAAATAATAAGCTTTTGTTTTTTTCTAAAAGTTCCGTTTTCTCTGAAACAAACCTCGTATTCTTTAAACAATGATTACGTTCTATTTTCGTTTAATAATTAATCAATGCTTAAATTTTCAAAATGCAGTGAAAGTTGTGAAAAGTTAGTGATGTGAAAATTGTGAAAAGTTAGTGGTGTTACGACAAAAACATAGCATTTCCCATAATGGTAGAATTTTATAATTTTACTTCAAATATCTTATTAGTCAAAAATATCTTTATATTTGCTTTCTAAATAATAATTAACTAAAATTAAATATTCCGTTAGAGTAATAAGTACCAAAACTAAAAGTTAGTACCTTTCTTAACATAACCTCATCTGTTTATAGCAGGGGACGGTTAGACCTACAAGGGTCGTTAAACTTAGCTTAATTTGTGAGTTGCAATTTTGCGGTAAAGAGACGGTAAAGTGGCAAGGGTACAATGATCTGAAAGTTACTTTGCCTGAGGAAATTCTAGAAGACGTCGTTTACTGCTTATAATATCACATAAGAAATTTAGCTCAACTAGCTTTATTTATTACTTTAAGCGTATTATAATTACATTCAAGAGCAGGCAGTTTGACATGGTATCCAAAGAATCTTCAATAAGCGATAACTGTTTTTTAAAATTAACCATCCAATAATAAATTTGCTAACTGAAGCATTATAATATATACATACTTCCATTTTCTAGCTTTTGTAACCATTGAAAGCTGTACAAAATTAAGCATCCGGGTAATTGTTTAACTACTAAAGAAGGCAATGAACGTAGTAATAATTGTGTATTATTATATGTATGGTGTAATATACATTTTTACGTGAGTAATATCTATAAGTAATTAAATATTTGAAATTTATCGTGATATTTAGAGCAAAATTCTATATGTAAAAGTTTTTTTTTATTTCAACTATCGTTCTAAATTATTTTCGGTTTCATATTGTTTCCGGTTATAACGAAAGTACGTATTAACTTGCTTATTTTAAATAGAATTGTATGATTTTTTTATATAATTCGATAAATAATGAAAAGAAGTGCAACTTCATATAACATTATCTACGCCTATCTCTCATAGTTTTGAAGATATTTGTTTTTGTTTCAAAAAACTGGTAAATCCAGTGGTTTCTTTGAATTTATACTTTATGATGAAGTTTTAAGATTTGTAAGGAAAATATATCACCTAAACTGAAAACGGTCTGTTATTTAAGATTTATTTGAAAATCCTTTCCCTTATTACACAGGATGTTCAATTTTTAGGTACCAATTAGGTTCATTTGAAAACGTCTTTATTAAAATTTTTCATATTGGGCATCCTGTATATTATTTATTCGTTAGGTAGATCTTGTTATATTGTACCAATTTTCTATAAGGTACAGAATATATTTAGTCATCTCATGCATTATAATGCTAGAATTCAAATTCAAATTAATAGGTACACATTTAATTTTTATTTTAAATTGCTCTACTAGTTTCGGCGATAAAGCATCTTTAGGTCAATTACGCCTCCACAAAAATTGAAGCATCAAATTAAAAAAAATATATTTGATTCGGCAAAATTAAATAAGTACACTGAGCAAAATAAGTCGTTAAAACTACTAATAATTGGTTTACTTCACCAACTGAAAATGTTAACTTCAACGTTAAAATGGTATTTTAAAATATTTGATGTAACTACCAAGTTAATATTTTATTGAGCTATCTGATTTATGTTGTTTGAACAGTTGAACTTAGTTCAAGTACAGACGAACGTTAATTTATTTATTAACTTCTTTAAGCTATTTTCTCAACATTTTTTAATGTTGTAGAAATAACGGCAAATATTGAAGCAAATGTTTTTATTTTCTTATATTAATAACTGAAAATATATTTAATCAATTTATTGTGGCATTTTGGAACAATATATAGGTTATATATAATAAATGTATTTACCTCAAAACGAGATACCAGTAATTCTATTGTTATTGTTGTTAATTTAGAGTTGTAAATAACTTAGGCATTGATATATGCCCTTAATTCCAGCGTTTTTAACTTGAAGTTTCGTGTTGTCGTTTTATAACTACGGTACAACAATTTTTCTTAAATATTATATAATTGTAATAGTTATTTACTTACGTCAAAAAATAATATATTCTTCTTTAAAAATTTTATTTTAAATGATGGTTTGTTTGGTTGAGTTTATAATCCATTTTTATTAAATTATTGACTTTTTAAAATTAAGGTTAAACAGCCTCTTTAATTTTTACGTGAGGTATTCATATTTAAAGGATAAAAATTACCTGTAAATAAAATTTAAATAATCAAGAATATTTTAATTGAAAGCTGTAATACTTTTAGTGTCGAGTTTAATTATTTGTATTTTTTTATTTTGTCCATATTCATATCAGGTACAAGTTTATTTCTGATTCTTAAAATGTTGTGAAGTGCATCACAAGAATATATGATTTTACTAGGCACTATTGGAGTAGAATGTAATACACGATCTTTGTGCAAACAACGGGAATTTACTTTTAATAGTCCAGTTGTGCGTTCTTCGGTGTTTCATACACTGCATTGGCGGTGAGTATAACGGGCTCCTGAAGAATTTCTATCAGCTCTCGCAATTGGAGTTAAGAAAAGGGATGTAATGGATATCCTGAATCTCCTAATAGCCAAGTAGTTTGATCATTATTGTTTCTATAATTTCTTTGCAGTATTTGGTTAATGTTACTGACCATCTAAATAGCAGCATCATGGACCCAACCCGGATATCTTACATTAATTGGCAAGTCATAAATCTAGAACACTATTGTTATTATGTTTATATTAATTCAATATTATTGTTATTACAATTTGGCAATTGATACTGTAGAAACCTTTTCTATTCATAAAAGCATTTATTGGCTGATTTACATGATTGGATATAGGTGGAACTATTGAAATATGAGCGCAATCTATACACCCAATCATACCAGGAAATTTAAATTTATTAAAAAAATTGAAAAATTATTTGGCTTATGTATACATAAAATATCTGCAACATTTTATGTGCTTACCTATCTTTAACTCTGGTAATTTCCAACAAGTTTATGGGAAATTTTAAATATTGATGCGCTATATCATTCCTGATAATATTTGTAATCTCTTTTACGCATCTACTAACAGATGCTTGATGTGAACATGAGTGGTGATCTTTACTCACTGATTTTTGGTAACTGCTGTGTGCTAAAAAGTGCATTACGGTTATAAACTCCAAACAATCATCTGTCAGTATTTAAATATATCGACTAAAAATCGGCATAACTATACTACATTTAGTATTTTTGTTATTCTTTGGGCAGCTTCCATGTGTGGTTAAATTAAATTAAAGCATCCAAGGCTGTTTGGCGATCCAATTTATACAATTGTTGAAATTGATTTTCTAGCATTTCAAAAGGATTGCTTAAATCTCTTAATTGTGCATTTCCTTGTCTTAACTGCCTTCTACAATAACAATAAAACATTTTAGTTCTAATTTAAATGTTAGGTTAGGTTGAGCAATTCTAATCTATCTTACCTTCTTTCAAATTCGTCAACAATTAATAGTAAACAATTATTATTAATTTTATAAATTAAAAGTTAATTATTACTTTAAATGATTTCGATCTTTTTCCAACAATCGTTTGCATAACGTCGTCCACGGCAATACAGTTCGTGAACGGTTGAAGTTAAACAATTTGCTCTTTAGTAACGATCATCGCTAAATTATAGAATTACTTTTGAGCGAAAAACCTTTTAAATAACGGTAATCGTTACTTAAAGATTCGCACTTTTGTCATTATAACTTATATAATAGGGTTGTTAGTAATATAAATTAAGAGCTTTACGTTGGCCATTTTAACATAATTATGGTCGGTAAATTAGAATACCAATTACCTTTGTTGTAAGTAACTTTTACATTTAAAAAATATCAGTTTAAGATTTTTATTTAATGGAATTACATGTGCTGATTTGCAAACAATTTCTTAAACAGTTGAAGGCAGATATTACTTATAGCTTTAACCAACAAATTTTTCTTACTTAAACATCAAATTTAACGGCAAAGAGATTAAATCAAACATTTCTTCGTATTTCATTTAATTGTATATTGTACATTTCATCTAACCATAGTTGAACTGTAATTTAAAAGTTGAAATCTATTGTTATCAAATTTAAAAATCAGTATTGGTTGAAACAACAGGTATTATTGTAACAAACTATGGTAGTTGAAATAAAAATGCAAATGTATTTTGTAAACAGTTTATCTGTTGCTTTAATTAATATGTTTTAACATTCTTCGAGATTGGAAATTTAATGTTCTTATTTTTATCAATGTATATAAGATTATTTAACATGATAAAGACAAACTTCAATACATAAATATCAATTAAAAATTTTTCAAAATAAAATTTTCCTAGAATGATATAAAAGTTAATATTGTAGAAATTAACTAGTGTGTCTAAAAAATAAATTACGGAATAGGAAACAATAAGTAACACTGATATCTAAGAACTACTTCAAGATTAGTAAGACAACGACTGGTATAATGAAAATATATGATACTACTGTTTCAGTGGTACTATATACAACTGTAAATAAAATAAAAGAAACTACATATAATTAAATAAAAAAAAATAAACGTGAAATCAAGAACCAACTAGAAATTATTAATATAAAGTTAAAGTGATAAAAAATTTTAAAAACAATTTTAGTTATGAAAAACTTTTAAACAAAGTAATTTCGTAATATATTTTAATGGGTCCATTTTTCGATCTTTCTTTTTGGAAGTTGTACAAGATGGGTTAAAATTTAATGAATAAAATGGGGCAAGTCTCCCAACAAAATTTAATATTTAAATATTAGAAAAAGTATAGATTTAGCTTCAGGCTTAATGTATAAAATATTTTGTATGTAACCAATTGAATATATTTGTTGATTAAAAATTAAATATTTTAATGAATTTTCAATTTTTCAAATATCGTTGGATAATAATTAATTAAACCGGTCTATGCACACATCATTTTAAATGTATTTGTCCTAATTTTATATTAATTTGACTGTTTTCTAACAACTGTCTTTTAATCATAGACCAGATTAATTAATTACTATCCAAGGATGTTTGAAAAATTGAAAATTCATTAAAATATTTAATTTTCAACCAATAAATTTATTCTATTGGGCGTATATAAGATATTTTATACATTAATCCTGAAGATGTATCAACCACTTATCTATTGAATTGGTTCTAATACGAAAACGTTAACTAAATCTGTACTTTTTCTAATATTTCAAAATTGAATTTTGTTGGGAGACTTACTCTACTTTATTTATTAAAATAGTTTCAGTTAAAACAATTTGAAATTACAAATTACAATCTAAATAAGCATAAAATTCACCTGAAAATGCCTTAACGGTGAAACCAGTAGTGCAATTTAAGATAAAAATTAAAATTCTCCTTTTAATTTGAATTTTTATTTTAAACATTAGAATGGGTGGTTGACTAAATCTATTCTATACATAAAATCCATTGGGAGCTATTTGGACCATCCTACTAATTTAAATAATGCTATGGAGCGCTCTGGTTCATCAATTTATCAAACTTAAGAAATCTTTGAAAATACCAAGACGCTAGATGTAGTTTAACTCTCATTGTTTAAAAATGCGGTATTTCTTAAATACATTGATCTACGCACCAATAATGTCTTATAGCAGCGTTATCAAGCCCACAAGATAAACCATCTATAATTTACTTTCATTATATTTAGAACAAAATTTCTTTATAATCATCAAGAACCATTATCACCAAGGATCAAGTCCTGTGATGGGCATTAACTTATAATTTCTACTTCTATAAATTTTCATGAATCATTTTAAAACCAAGTATGTTTTTAGTGATAAGTTTTAATCCTCTAAAGTTAAATTCTGGAAGCGTTATGTAGATGACATTGTTGTAGCGAGGCACACCTCATGAAATTCAAAACTTATTATATTGGTTAAATTCCATCCATCCTGATATCAAATTTATGATAGATATTGAAGACAATAGTTGCATGAATTTTTTAGGTTTAACTGTATTCAAATTTCACAACAGTAAAATGTAAAATTTATAGAAAGCTTACAGCCACTGATAGTCTACTAATAATAACAGCAACCACCATTTGGTTTATAAAAGAATTGCCTTTCGCATAGTATTTTTCAGATTATTCCAAATACCTTTAGACACAGATACTTCAATTTAGAGCTTTAAGTCATCTCCCAACTAGCCATTAATGACAATTACCTTATTGATATAATTAAAAAACTGTTCTGCATAGTTAGAAAGAAATTTGCCAATTTCACCAATTTTGTTCCCGATTAAAATTCAAAATCTTCTAAATATTACAAGTTGCTGTATTTTGGTAAGAAATTCTTTCACATACTCTCAGAAAACATAATTATCATGTACCATTTAATATATTTTGCACTATACAAAACATATTAACTAATTACAAAAACACTCAGCATTTTGAATAAATATAGAGTTTATAAATTAAGTTAGGGTTGTTAAATTGAGTTTCATCCATTTTGCACGCAATTGAGAATGATAATTAAATAAGTTGGAAAAGTTTTTCTCGAAGTCTTTTAATTCTCAATAAAAAAGATGCGAGTAGTGATAAATTTACTTGTTTAACGACATGTTTCGGGAAGTTATAAATATTAACTAAACCTGATGATGAGATGCATGTAACTTTCCGAAACATGTCGTTAAACAAATAAATTTATCATTACTCACACCTCTTTTATTGAGCAGGCTTTGAGAAAAACTTTTCCAACTTATTTAAGTTAGGGTTCTTACACTGCAGTTTATTTAGGCAGAAATTTGAACATTCGTTTTACTGAACACTACAGAAAGATATTGACCAACACTTTTAACTTTAATTGAATTAAAAAATACAATTCCACTTTTAGCGAACACATTATACACAATAAACACAAATTTGACCTAAAAAATAACTTTGAATCACTATATTAGTTCCATAAAGTTAAATCGCTCGATTTCCTACGAATTTACGAAATTCGCAAATATGGGAGTATTCTAGGCAATTTTGCATAATCGACATTAAAGGATTTAATTAGAATTTTAGATTTTTTTTAAATTTAAATTCTCCAATGTAATCGCTTCATTTTTAGTTTTTTTAATTTTCTTTCCATTGACAGCTTTTATGATTTCTAATTTTGTGAATATTTTAATTGTAATTTGTAATTTCCAATTATTTGAATTAAACTTACTTTGTTTGTAAGTTTTTCATTGTTAAAATTATTTTTTAAAAGGTTTTATCATTTTAATTTTATATTAATAATTTCTATTTTGCTTCATTATATGTATTTCCTTTTATTTATTTTGTTTTAGTTAGCATGGTATATATAGGACCAGTAGTATCACATGTTTTATTATATCATTCAGTTTGCATCTCATGATAGATATTAATAGTCGTGAAATAGTTCTTGCATATGAATGTTGTTTATTGCTTCCTATTCCACAAATTTTATATTATTTCTAGACAAACTTAATTGATTATTTAGTTAATTTCTACAATTTTAGCTTTTGTACCATTCTAGGTAAATATTATTTTAAACATATTTTTAATTGATATTTATGTATTGACGTTTATTTTTATTATGCTAAATAATCTTTGATACGTATATAGTTTTGCTGTATCCCATTCCCTTCTTTTAATTTGATGTTTCAATTTTTTATAGAGACGTAATTCACCCGAAGACGCCTTATCAGAGAATCCAGTAGTGCAATTCAAAATAAAAATTAAATGTGTTTCTTTTAATTTGAATTTTAATTTCAACAATCATAATGGGTGAGATCACTATACCTGAAATCCACAACAACCATTGGGAGCTATTTGGACTATCTTATTAAATTTAATTCTCTATAAGTTTCCCTATACTTAAAGTTGTTAGTTTCCAAGATATTTTCAACTTTTACTAACTAACTAGAAACTGTACAATAATGTACCAAATAAAATGGCAAATAGTGTGTTTGCCAAATTATATTTGTTTGAAAATTAGTATTAAATACCTATTATACGTATTAAATAAGTAAGTATTTGTATTTCGTATTATATAATATGTGACACCTACCTTACCGCAATAAAAACCAAATAGTAAATTGTTCAGCTTAAGTTCTTGGTGAATGCACCTGAAATTGCTTATTAATATTTCGCGTGCCTCAGCACTCGGTTGCGATTTTCACCTTGGAAACCGATAGTGTACACCCGGCTAAAATAGTAAAAGGACAAGCTTGAGACTCGACCATGAGCGAGCACCTAATTTCAGGCAACACGTTGTACGTCAGTGGCGCACACAATAAGACGAAAGAAAATAGGTATATGTAATTATAGCTTAATCTTAATTCAAGTTAGGCGTTTCATTCACATTTATGCGTGTTGTATTCGTATTTTTAAAATAGATCTCGCTGTACGAAATTACATATTTTAATGTGTAAATGTATGTGAAGGTTGCTCCGTACTTTGTGAATTTCTTATTTTTTTAATTCTATTTTATTATACTCGATGGTAGTAAAAATTGTAATT
>JAHWXV011166340.1:0-16714 GCA_024586415.1 Phrixothrix hirtus
ACTAAATGCTTGACGTCTCATGTATGTAAGATATAAAACTTAAATATAATTTTTGATTTTCATATGATGATTACTTTTTGAGATATTTTGTTCACAACTACTACTCCAAGTACTTCCGGTTACTCGATTTTCAAAAATTTGTTAGAGAAATTTCTTGATTAATATAAAACTAAATTAAGTAGCTAAGAAATATATTAAGTTAAAAAAAAAATCGTTACAACCGATTTCAAATCATCTAAAAATGACAGAAATAAAGTGGTACTTCCGGTTATTCAATTTTAACCAAATTTTTGATTTTGCAGAAAGATACGGTTATAACCCCAAATATAAATTTCATTTACTTAGGACATTTAGTTCATAGTTATTGTATTCAGAGTTAACAGCGAAAGTACTTACGGTTACTCGATTTTGAGAAAATTTTCTGAGTAACCGCCTAAATTATATGAAATATAAAAATACAAAAAATTTTAAAAAACTCGTTAGAGCCGCTTTCAAGAAAATCTCGAAAAACGAAAAATTAAGAAGATATCTAAAAATTACAGAAATAAGGTGGTACTTCCGGTTATTCGATTTAAACCAAATTTTTGATTTAGCACAAGAATGTGATTGTGACCTTAAATATAAATTTTAATTTAGCTAGGGTTTTTAGTTTCATAGTGATTTTATTCATACTTAACGGCGAAAGTACTTCCGGTTACTCTACTTACGGAAAATTTTATGAAAAACAGCCTAGATTATATAAAAGGTCATTAAATTTCTAAGAAATATAGTAAATTTAAAAAAATCGTTATAGCAGATTTCGAAAAAATCTCAAAAAACTAAAAAACAACAAGAGCAAAGTGGCACTTCCGGTTTTCCGATTTTAGCGAAATTATTGCGGTCGAGTGCGACGATGTATAGAAACTTAAATATAAAATTATGTTTTTCTAGGACTTTTCGAGCAATCGTGTTCACAGACACACACCCACACACACACGCACGCATGCACGCACGCGCGCATGCACGCACGCACGCAAGAACGCATGCACTCACGCACGCCCGGACGCACGCACGCACGCCCGGACGCACGCACGCACGCACGCACGTACGCACGCACGCACGCACATACACACACACACACAGAGCAATTTCCAAAAACATCAGGGTACCCTAAAACGTGTATTTACGCTAAAATTTCGACATCGAAAATTTTGGTTGAAATCAATACTTTCTCTTTTACCTATATTTCATATAGGATAATAGAAAGTAAAGGCTCAAAATTGATAATCAGTGGGGCTACTTTGACATATATCAAATTTACCCCTTACACCATAAAGTAATTAATAATTTCAATTATAGAGATCCGAAATTATTGACGAACAAGGAATTAAATATTATACTGACCAGCAATTGCAGATGAACAACTGAACATAAAAGCTGCATTATAGCAGTATAAAATTCCTTATCGAACCTTGCATGACATGGAAAGCATACTGAAGCTTTCAGAAGTAAAATGTATTATTAATTCTGCCCTGTAGTGTACAGATTGAGGATTTCCCCTAAATTTGCTAGAGATCAGAATGTTGGCCAGAAAGTGCCCAGACAGCATAGTCAAAAGCAGATAAATTTTAAAATTACCTCCCAAGGAATGATTGGACATCGAGTTTGCTTGATCGTTACAAAAGCGCATCCTTGTGAAAAACTCAATTCGTCTAGGAAAATTTTCTTCTAGCAAGGCCTGAACTTTTGTAAAATGGAACGGATGTAATCCTTAATTATGTACGATATTCCATACAGACGATTTTAAAATGATGGGATACATTGTAGCCAAACGCCTTACACTAATTTCAGGATAACCTTCAATTTTCATTAGAATATTTTCTTCGTGATCTTCAGTATTGTCAGAATGTCTACCTGTTTCATTTTTCTTAGGGATCACTGAGCCAGTTTTTCTTAATCTTTGATAAAGGTCTGAAAATGTTGAGTGGTGAGATCATTCTTTGTCGGGGTACTTTTCCGCATATCTGCATTGCGCTGCCTAGGCGTAACAATACATTTAGCCATACACTAAATGCATGTCTGCGTACTCACCATTGGAAAACGTTTTGGATTTTATTTATTATTCATAGAAAATAATATGTGCAACTCAGTAACAGAAAACTGCGTAGTGCATTAGTAAACGTCGACAAACGTTTGTAGATTATTTTTGCAAAGCATACTACAACTAGAGCGTTTTGTTATTGTAAATTGTTAGTCATACCAAAACATTTTCAAGTAGGTTTTTTCGAGAACGTTGGCGTTTATTAACTTGATACAAGAATATCTTTTGTTTATAAAAACACTGGAATTATACATATCTGTCAACTTCAAAGCAAAAAATTATTAGGTAAAATGTGGGCAACTACTCCTAAATGATACGCTCATGGTGGGAATTTAAAGTTTTCATTTATCTCAGTTAATTGGACATTTTCGTTACTCTGAATGTAGAAATTTCCGTTATTTTACATGAAAAAGTTCTCGAGAAATTTTAAGAAAACTGCTAACAAGGCACAACCTTTAAAATGATGTACCTCTGTTAAGAAGTACAAATCGTTGTAAAATTAGCTCTAGATTTTAACCTCTTGGTTTGTCGGTTTTGTTTCTAGACACCCTGTTTAATAAATTGAATAAGGTGGTATTTACGACAATTATTGTACTAAACCATGTTACTCACAAGGTCGTCGTTCCAATAGAACCTTACACGGATGGATATGTGCAGTTACATTCGTAGATTTGTTTGTTCAGCATTTCTTCCATACGCTAGACGCTTAGAGGGAAAGAAAGTGTTGATTGGCGACAACTTGTATTCACAATTTAGTGATCATGTCGTGCCTCCATGCGAAGAAAATTACATCGCTTTTGTATGTCTAGTGCCTCACACCACACATTTTTGCTAGTATTTTTTAGGCCTTTTAAAACGGCTTGGAGAAACGTTTTGCTGACATACAAACTTCGCAATAAATCATCTACAATTCCTAAAAAACTTTTCACATCATTTTTACACTCAACAATTGATAAAATGGATTCACTAAAGAGTTGTTAAGGGACAAAAGGTTTGGTGATAATCAAAACAGGGTGACAACTGTTCGAAAAAATATAACACCCGGAAGGAACGTGGGTAATAGAGCTAATGATTCTAGCAAGGAAAGCCAGCAAACCATTCTCTATTTAATGAGTCAGAAGAGGAGGAAAATAACGTCGAAGAAGGTTAGCATCATGAAGTTGTGTATATTGCGCCAACGAAAAATTTATCCAGGGCAAAATTCAACTTAGGGCGCCAAAATTGCACGGTTTGTAAATATATTTGCAGGATATCCTCCCAATTCTCTAAAAATGGTTTTAAATCTGTTGACGAAGGAACATCCAAATTTAGATGAGTGAAAAATATATAAGCACAAATCTGAGGCGATGATTTATGCTACCAACTACGATGCACAATAGTTATCGATTGGAAATTGATTTCACCTTTAAAGTTGATGTTCAGGAATTATAATTTATTTGTTTTTGTAATCTGTATTTTGTGCTTTGCAATAAAAAACGCTGATTTGCTACTTTGTCATTCTTAACCACTTGTATTAAACTATATAACGAAATTCTATAAAAATGGTACTGCTTGGTCGAATTGCAGGTGGGGCGAGATTGACGGCTAATGGCCCATAATACGAGGTGTCAAAATTGCACTACTTGTAGTATACGATTGATTTGAAGACTTTATTTTAATTTTGCGTTTTTCGTCAAAATTTTGCTATGCAACGGTATCAACAGTTCCCTTTTTTCAAGATAAACAATTTCTAAGTTAAAACAATATTTCATCATACTCTGCAAACTTTTTATTTCAAAAAATAATTTGAAAATTATCAATTCCGTCCCAGTTTACTGTAATTATATATTGCATAATTCTATGTTTTACAAAACTAGTTATTATAATAAACTAAATCGTTTCTTCAAAATGTCTTTCGTTTTAATACCTGATAAAGTATCTGAAATGGACACAAGGGATCACTTTACAAGTTACCTTCAGGAAAATTACACCAATTCTTGAAAAAACCGGGAATGATGCGAAAAATTTTTAAGACAATTTGGCTGCATACCCTGGGTATTATCATTAGCTCTAGATTTTAACCTCTTGGTTTGTCGGTTTAGTTTCTAGACACCCTGTATAATACATTGAGTACGGTGGTATTTACGAAAATCCTTGTACTAAACCATGTTGCTCACAAGGCTGTCGTTCCAATAGAACCTTGCACGGATGGATAGGTGCAGTTACATTCGTAGAATTGTTTTGTTCAGCATTTCTTCCACACGCTAAACGCTTAAAGGGAAAGAAAGTGTTGATCGGCGGCAACTTGTGTTCACATTTTAGTGATCATATCTTGGCTCCATGCCAAGAAAATTACATCGCTTTTGTATGTCTAGTGCCTCACTCCACACATTTTTGCTAGTATTTTTTAGGCCTTTTAAAACGGCTTGGAGAAACGTTTTGCTGACATACAAACTTTGCAATAATTCATCTACAATTCCTAAAAAACCTTTCCCATCATTATTACAATCAACAATTGATAAAATTGATTCACTAAAGAGTTGTTAAGTGACAAAATATTTGGTGATCATTAAAACAGGGTGATAATTGTTCGAAAAAGTATAACTCCCGGTAGGAACGTGGTTAATACAGCTAATCATTCTAGCAAGAAAACCGAGCAAACCATTTTCTATTTAATGAGCCAGGAGAGGAGGAAAAAGAAGAATTGCATCATGAAGTTGTGTATATTGCGCCAACAAAAAATTTATCCAAGGCAAAATTCAACTTAGGGCGCCAAAATTGCACTGTTTATAAATATATTTGCAGAATATTCTCCCAATTCTCTATAAATGGTTTTAAATCTGTTGACGAAGGAACATCCAAATTTAGATGAGCGAAAAATATATAAGCACAAATTTGAGGCGATGATTTATGCTACCAACTACGATCCACAATAGTGATCGATTGGAAATTGTTTTCAACTTTAAAGTTGATGTTCAGGAATTATAATTTATTTGTTTTTGTAACCTGTATTTTGTGCTTTGCAATAAAAAACGCTGTTTTGCTACTTTGTCATTCTTAACCACTTGTATTAAACTATATAATGAAATTCTAGAAAAATGGTACCGCTTAGCCGAATTGCAGGTGGGGCAAGATTGACGGCTAATGGCCCAAGCCGTCTGATTTTTAGTAATAAAATACGAGGTGCCAAAATTGCTCTACTCGTAGTATACGGTTAATTTGAATACTTTATTCTAATTTTGCGTTTTTCGTCAAAATTTTGCTATGCAACGGTATCAGCAGTTCCCTTTTTTCAAGATAAACAATTTCTATGTTAAAACAATATTTCATCATACTCTGCAAACTTTTTATTTCAAAAAATAATTTGCAAATTATCAATTCCGTTCCAGTTTACTGTAATTATATATTGCATAATTGTATGTTTTAAAACTAGTTATTATAATAAACTAAATCGTTTCTTCAAAATGTCTTTCGTTTTAATACCTGATAAAGTATCTGAAATGGACGCAAGGGATCATTTTACAGGATACCTTCAGGGAAATTACACCAATTCTTAAAAAATCGGGAATGATGCGAGAATTTTTTAAGACAATTTGGCTGCACACCCTGGATATTATCATTATGCTAATTTTATAGATGAATCGTAAACTAAGGTTATAAACAGGGTCTAGTTTTATTATTTTTATAATTTACCTTACAATGTATTCCGGTAGATAGTCGATCAAAGCAATAAAATGTTTTGCTGCAATTAAAATTCAAAATGTAAAACTAAACTCGCAGTTAGTTGTTGCTATCTATTTTTATGTTTGTAATGCATATTTTAATCTTAAAAAAGTTTTTGGCTACATTAAAAGAGAAATGCAGTGTTTTAACAATTTGTAATTATATTGTATTTCCTAGTTTTGTGTTTTAATGAAGCAAATCACAATTTAATTGATAGCAGCGGTTTTGCATTTAATTGAAAGGAAACCATTCAGTAAATACTACAAATACTAGTTATTTAAATTAAGTTAGATTAGGTTTTGCTAATTTTCCATGCTTTATCTATAAATTGCAATTGTAGCTACAATCATTATTACAACCATTTACATACATTTAGTAATTTGAAATGTTAAGACAAAAACTTTATATGCGAATTAAGGAATCATTGAATCCGTTATTTATACGTTTGCGATACAAATTACATGAAAATATAAGCAAAAAATTTATTATAAAAGTACACTACTAAATTACTATTACTTTTATTGTCTTTCTATGGTTTTCTTTTCCAACTAATTGGTTATTAGTTGGTTTGCAGAACCTTACCGGAACCTTAACAATATTTTAACTAGTATTGTATTTATAAAAAGTAACAACATGACATTAAATGTTGCGATTCAAGTACGTTCTCTAATAAGATTACAAAAATTTTAATCTTACATTCATTCCACATAGCTAGAATACGTACAAATCCATTTCTGGAAAAAAATAATTGGCTGCAACAGCAGTCGCGTTATATAGATCACTTTTTATACACGACTGCAACCTTTCAGAGGAAAATTTTCATTGTGATATTTATAAAAACGGCCAGGGCAAACTATAAACTGACGAACGTCTATGCTATTCTGTAATAACTTCTGAGGTCGCGTTATAGATTATCAAAGAGTTTATTTTCTAATCGATTCTACAGTTAAATCGACTAGACGCCTTGGTATACTGAGTATTTCACACGGTAAATAATCTGGAGACTCATTTCGAGCCGCCACCTTTAGAATTGTAATGCATTTATTTAGGCATGAGAAGCAACAAGAGACGCCGCGCCATGCTTTACTATAAGTTACTTCCGCTAGTCAGTAGGCGCCACAGTTTAAATCAATTTGTTAATTATGGTAATCAACAAACACGCTTTTCGCTTAATCAAGTTTTTGTATTTTTACAGATTGCGGTTATATAATAAGCAGTTGAATCTAAATTTCCTATACTACTAAATCAGAAGATGAAGTGGACAGATATATAATAAAAATGATATAGTCAAGAAATGCGGTGCTAGTTTACGAAACAATGTTAAAAGACTGCGAAAATATAGAGCATAGTGGAGTATCGCCCTGTTCGAGCCTTGGGGGCTCTACAGAAGCAGTGTGTTGTGCGGGTTGTGGAGGACGAATTCATGACAGATACTATCTATTGGCTGTTGACAGACAATGGCATGCACATTGTCTCAAATGTTGTGAATGCAAATTACCCTTGGACTCTGAACTCACATGCTTCGCAAGAGATGGAAATATTTATTGTAAGGAAGACTACTACAGGTAAAATTTAAAAATTAATTATTTTAGTAGATCTAATAGAACCGTCACTACATAATGAATAAATTATATTGTAAAATAAAACGCATGTGTTAGTTAAAAAAGCATGAATGAATCAAGTCCTATCTGATTTGTAAAAATTTAGGGAGGCTGGTTGTTCAAAGGAATTTTATTTTTTAGCTGCGCTGTATCAAACAAACAATGACGACCGATTTCTACTAATTGGTTTTAAATTTTTAGAGACAAAAATAGTTTTTAGATGACGGTATTCAATCTTAGATTGATTTTTTATTTAAATCTGAATGTGGGGTTTTGTTAAAATCAAAGATTAAATGTCGCGTAGGAACAATAGATCGGATCCAATTAACTAAATTTACGATCCTTTTCTGAAATATAATATTTCTTATAAGAGTAAAAAAACTAAAATCCAAAGTCTAATTTAATAACAATATAGCATAAATTATCCACTATGTAATTGAGCATATTAAAGTAGTACATGTATATTTTATGACATGTTTCGACGTATACAGGTGCCTTGGAAATAAGAAACATTGGATTAACAGCAGATGCATCTCGGTATGTACGACAAAAAACGGTTTGTTTGTAAATATTCCCAGTTAAAGTTTTAGCCGTTCGTTACATCATTTGACTATTGTGTCGCCGTTCCATTTGTGGTATGCTTACAGCGTTGATGACGTTATTCAAAACAAATGCCAGCAAACTTGAGCAAACATTTACTTATTACTAAAGAATTTTAATCAATATTTTGTATTTAAAATTTTTATAATTTAAAAAACGTTCTCTATTGTCCTACTTTAATGAACTAAAAACCAAACTAAATAACTAGAAAAGTACTACATGCTGGGGAATTGGGCGTAAACCCCGCCCCCTTAGAGTGACGACAATTAACTATTTTTATTTAAATAGCAAATGTATTATAGTTTTTTTGAATTATTTTGTAAAGATTTTCTTCTGACTTCAAAAATGTATAGCATCCTCTTCTTTGCTGAAACTGTGGAAGATAAACGACTTTTTTTCTAATAAAAGCTCATAAAGCTCATGCCGTGGAAAAACATACATTGGAAAACAACTGATATGGGCGTCATTTTGGATGTCAGTGAGTGTTGGGTAGTTTACTTATTAAGTATCAAAATGTAGTGCGGAAAAAATGCGGATCTTTTTAAAAGTAGAAAATAACTCACGTCAATACCAGGACGAAAATCTGAAATCGGATGTTCTTTTATATGTGGAGGAGAATTGTGCATAATTTAAAGACATCGAACAGCACAATTCATTCAATTTTAAAAACGCACAAATTTAGACTCCATGTTGCTTAACGAACTTGTGCTGTTCGAGGAAATGATAAGCAACAAAGATTGGAATTTTGTAATTGGTATTTAGCCAAGTTATAAGAGGGTCCTATATTTTACAAGAAAATAGTCTGATCCGGTGCTATATTAGGAAAAATCCCAGAATTTTTGTGGAACGCAATTTTCAAAATAGATTTAATTTGAATATCTGGTATGGTATTCTCGGCGATAGGTTAATATGATCCTATTTCATAGGTAGATAGATACCGTGCACTTATTTCTTAAAATTTGCAAGAGTTTTTGGATAAGTTAGCCTTAACCTTAGCCTTAGTCGAATGAAAACGAAGCTACCCCTCACATCTATCTAAATCTATATAAATGAACAATTTGGTGAAAATTGAACCAATTGCATGGACTGTCGGATCAATCGATTTTAGCCTTAGGATTTTCTTATAGAGCTATTTATAAGACAAAGCCAATTTAACACATCCGGACACAATTGAAATGTTTTGGAAGCGCGCTTCGAATTAAACCTGTTGGTTACCACAACGTGAAGGAGTTTCTATTAGAAAAAAGTCATTTTTCGCCCACAACTTATAGCAAAAGTGGATGATGTTATTAATTTTTGAAATCAAAAGCGAAATCTCTACAAGAATCAGTAAAAATAACTGCGATGGTTGCTCTCCTAATTTTGAGCCTATCTAGGAAGTCATGATGGCAGGTAATAATTGTTATAATGATACCTGAGCATCATCTTTTGCGAGTTTAACGCAGCGTTTTGGAAATATACGTTTTTAAATTAAACAACTTGTGAATAGATTCTGAAATCCAATAACGAGCGTTTCCGAGAAGTAATTCTTTACAATTTCAAGCGTGGATTAACTCTGAAAGAGAAAAATATGTTTAATATTGAGTAATGTTCATTAGGTATCGTAAAACGTTGGTACTACGAATTTCGTTGTGGTCGTGAATTTCTGAAGGATAAACATTGCGAAGGTCGCCCAAAAATTTCTATGACTGTGCAAGGTACGATAGAGGAAGGTCATCTTATTACTATTCGAATGATTCAAGGACCCCTGGGCATTGGTGTGAAAGCGACGAATACTATCTTACATAATCATCTACCGCACAATTTATCACAAGACAGATGGTGTGAATTGGAGCAAAGCCATACGTAAACGCTGTTCTCAAGGGTCGTCTAATATAGTATACAATATTGTGACAGGCGATGAAAGTTGGGTATATGCATGTGATCCTGAGGAAAAGCAACAGTCGTGTGTTTGGGTGTTCCAAAATGAGGCGCATTCAGTAAAGCGCTGTACGGGAAAGAAGTCGGAATAAGAAAATGGTCGCCACCTTTTTTGGAATTCCTGGGCACGTTGAAACCTTAGCGCTCGACGATCGATGTGCTGTTAATTCCAAATGGTATAGAAAGGCGATTGAGAGGAAAGGTTATCTTGCACCATGATAATACTCGTGCACATACTGCCCTTAGAATATCAGCATATTTAAGCGAACAAAATGTCAAATTGATTGATTATCCGACCTAGTACCCAGTTATTTCGTTTTATTCCCACAAACTAAAGATACGTTGCGAGGAATACGTTTTACTTCGGTAGATGAAACTTTCGTTGCTTTTAAAAACGAAGCAAATAACTTGCCTTCAAAGATGTGGAAAAAATGTTTCGAAAACTGATTCTTACGTATACAAAAGTGTACCGACTGTAATGGAGAATATTTTGAGAACTTATAATAAATTATATATAAACCAAAAATGTGTTTTACTCTATAAGGCTCAATATTAAGAAAGCGGTCCTTATATAGCGTGCCATTTTTCAAAAAGTAGATTGTTTTCGCCACTCTAAGAGGGTGGCGCTTATGCCGATTTCTTAATGCCAGTATGTAGTACCTTTTGATTTATTTAAAGTGGTTTTTAGTTCAATAAAGTTGCAGAGTAAATAACGAGGATATATCATTGTTTTTTTATGAAACAGCCTGTATGTTAATCCTATAACATAAAAATTAGGGTTTTCGCATTCAAAATTTCTGTTTTCAATGTAGTCTATTTATTAGACAAGATACAAATTGGTACAAAATAATAATTTTAATGTATGCGTTTAATCCAAGAAACACCATGGTAAAAATTTTCGAATGCAATTGATTAACCAAAGTTTTGGTAGGTATCTTAAAAAACGCATATATTTTAATCACAAAATTGGCACAATACAGGTAGCCTTATCTAAATAAAGCTGTTCACATAAATTAGTGCATATATATGTATATTGTACATATGCATGTATGTCATAGTTCATTTGGATATTTACAATCATTATTTCTACTGTTATAATGGAAACCGGATTACCTAAAATAAAATTTCACCTAAATTCTTATCTTTGCATTTAGTTAATTAATATTAAATTTAGAGGAGAAATAAGTACAATGAACCACTATTTAAAGCAAACATAACGGGTTATGTATGCTAAATTCAACTTATAGTTGAATGTAGGTTAATATGACCAATTTTTATGCGAAAATTTGTAAAGATTTTGCGAATTGGATTAAAAACTTTTACAGATTATGTCTACGCCTTATTTCCAGGACACCCGGTGTAACTAACAAGTAATTCTATTTTCAAAACCGAAATACAAATTAATAAAGAATAGAAAATCTATACAGGATGTTAAAAAACGTTTAAATATTTAAGAGTCATATAGTACGACCGAAAACAGATAAAAAAGTGTCTTAATAAATATGGGTCCGCAAATCAACCGTTTTCGAGATTATCACAGAAGATGTTCGATATGTCCTCCCTCCATTTCGATACAGGATCTATACCTTCTCAAAAAGGAACTCCGCACCCTTTCTCAAAGTCTGGCTGGGATCGGATTGCTTGACAACATTGTTCAATTCGCTGTTATAACTCGGTAAGATTATTTACGGTGTTGCCTACACTAAACGTTTTTCAAGTAACCCTAAATATAAAAGTCGGGAGACATAGAAGACCATAGAATGGGACGCCATCGGCCTATCCATCTCCTGGAAAATGATTCGTTTAGGTTCTCCCTAACAACAAGCGTACGCATAGTACTAGATTGATAATGAAATTTGCGTCTTTGTTTGATTTTCTAAAACGAAAACCGCTCTTATCTCGAAAACGGTTGATTTTCGCACCCGTGCAGACTTCTTTATTTGTTTTCGGTTGTATTCCTCTTAAATATTTAAACTTTTTTTAACATCCTGTATATAGAACTTTTACCTCGTTGTTTAAATATGTATAAAAATATACGACAAAAGATAACTAGACTTTAAATTTAAGTTTATCAATGGTCGTGGGCGTATTCATGTGAGGAGTTTTACCCATAATCATTATTTTATTCGTTTCAATGCACATTTTAAATACTTTAATTTAAATTGATTATTAGTTTTAGTAACTTCTATTGAACTTTTCAGAAAGCGTTATAATTAAGTTATAATAACATAAAATATCGAAAACAGACGTTTGAGTTTGTAAATAAAATTGTAGGAATATGTTTTTAAAACTAATTCTATTGTTGATCGTTATTTCTCGAATTATTCGATGAACTTCTGTCTGGATTTTTGACTAAAAACAGTTACAGCAAGCTATGTAAGATACCTAGTTTATCTTACTCCGATTTTCGTCTAATTTAAAAGGATCCTCAACCATTGTTTATCCCCAAATTGGAATTTACCCCATTTTTCAACAGGAGGGAACTTGCTCCCTCAGTTTTTTAAATTCCTTTTATGATAGTGATGGTTAACACTCCTGATTTCAGGAAGCCAGTCGACTAACATAACACCACCAGGATTTAAAAAATAGCACGCATTGTTTTAAATTTCGATTTGCTCATTCGGGTTTTTTTTTATTCTAGGAGAGTCTGGCATCTTTTAGTGCATGGATTGTCGTTTAGTTTCCGAGTTGTATTGAAAGATCCGCTTTTCATCACACGTAATACCAGAATTCAAGAAATTGGACTTCCCTTAATGTTAATCAAAATGTTATCACATTTTGAAACTCGAGACCCCTTCTAATCCAGTATAACTTTCTTTGCAACAATTTTAGCATAGACTTTTGGCATATTTAAATTATTGTACAAAGTTTGTCTGACAACCTTCCCATTCATATTTAATATTCCATCAATAATTCTGATGCTCAAACGTCTATGTTTCCTAATGACTTCTCGAAGTTTTTCGACATTTTCATTATTTGACATCGGGCATCCTGGCTTTGCATCATCTGTACTGTAGATTTATTTCTTTTAGCAAAGCATATATTTTGTTTAATGTTTTGTGATTTTAATGGCGCAACTGATTTTGCATCTAATATTTTCAACTAAAATCACAAGAATTATATAAAATAACTTTATTGTGTTTATTTAGTTAAATGACATTTTGTTCTTATGGCCTGTAGGTATAAGCTGTGTTAAACATTCTGCTCTATTTTAAGTATTAATAATTTGTAGTTGATAAAATATTCACTTGTATTCATTGTTTATTGGGTAATACACAGAGTTTGAAAATAAAAAATTATTTTAGTAGCAAATGCTTCATGATTTATTATTTTATAATTAGTAAATGCTTTCGTGCTTCTATATGTATAAATTAGTTAAATATATCAAATCACATAATGAATTAATAATCAATGCTTCTTGGATAAACTGTGTAACGTTACTATATATGTAACTCTAAACGTTTCTAAAACTGCGCGGGTTTTCTCTGTCAATAAAATTGACATATAAATAAAATAACAGGAACATCCAGCTGAAACTAATTTAAAACAAGCTGGCACGATTTATCAAGTTTGACACCATCGTCTTTTCTGTTGAAATTATTAGGATTTTTATATATTTCTATTGCCTCTCGTTGAAGTCGAGGATAATAATTAGAAACTTTTGCTAATACCATGCTAAAGCATGTTCAGCTACAGCAGATTTTACTACAAGAACGGCTCAATTTAGAGAAGACGAAGGATAAATGAAACTTTTTGATGATTTTAAAAATTGATTAATCTTCTTAGTAGGTTTACAAATAGTTCTAATGCCATAGCGTTTCAAGATTCTACCAATTCTGCAGTAACTAATTTTATATAAGGTAAATAAATGGCACTTGTAATTTTAACTAACAACTAAAGGCTATAGAAATATATCAAAATCCTAATAATTTCAACAGAAAGAACGATGTGTCAAACTCGATAAATCATAGCAAATTGTTTTAAATTAGCTTTAGTTGGCTATTCTTGTTATTTTATTTAATGTCAATTTTATTGATAAAGAAAACACACGCAGTTTTCGAACCGTTTAAATCTATATAATAAAGCTATACAATTTACATAAAAAACATAGTTCATTATGAGTTATAACTGTGAAATATATATAATGATTTATTTATTAATTTAAGTCCACTTGGAAAATTCATAAAATGTTATATACAATGTAATGGCAACGTCAACTAATTGAAATCACTTCTTATTCATGTCGATTTATTCAGCATGAAGTTGTATGTCTTAAGCTGCAACAATCCTAAATTAATTAAAAGAAATATAAGTTCAATTAATTAATAATTACTTATAATGAATTCGATTATACTTTAAGCGGGTCTAAACTTTTGCCTTCAGATAACTTCAAGTCGGTCGACGAGGGCAGAATTCTGAAAGAACGGCTCTATGTTTTGGAAAAAAATAGGTTTATTTACCTTTTGCATTTTTAATGAAATAAAATAATTCAACATCAACCACTATTATATTTAATTTATTAAATGTTAATATATTGTCTTATAACAACAGGCCGAGAAAAAGTTAGAAAAATGAGACCCCAAGGGTCGAGTTTCGCTAGTTTTCGAGACCTATGGTATCAAAGCACTTAACGATGTCGGATATTATTTTTTGCGCTAACAACAACTATCAACCAATTACAATAATTTGATATCAAACCTTTATTCCGTTTCATAATAGTACTAGTGGCGTTATGAACCGCAACGTGCTGTTTTGTAGCATAATCGTCGTGTTATCGCGGCAATTACAACAATTCGGGAAAAATATCACAATGCGACAGTTAACATAACCGGTAAATGTATAAAAACAGGTCACTAGTGCAAAAAACTTTTACAATTCTGATCGTACTAATTTATTATTAATGAACAAATACCTAATTCCTATATTTACAAATTTGTTTCTACCTCGGGAAAAGTTAAATCAAATTATATTTATTTCACGAGTTCATCATTTCAAATCCTCCCTCTTAAAGTCTTCGCTCACTACATCGTACCATATCATGACCACAAGCGGAACGTATCCAGCCCGATATCGGCACAGATTCGTTATCCTTCGCTCATTAGAACGGGATGACATCGTGCAGACCCCTCATCGTTGTATTATCAGTTTCAATTCGATTTGCAAACAACACGGTGAATATATTCTTTTTGCAAGAGTTCTTAGTTCTGTGGCTGAAAATTGCTCTCAGTAAATGTGGCAATAGAAAATTAATTATGATTGCTCATCTGTTAGACCATAAAGAAGAAATAGGAAGAAAGAAACATTCAGCTAGGCGGTATTGGATTCATGATATTTTGAAAACAAGAAAATCTGAAGGAGAATACTGAAAATTATATCGACAACTTGTTGATAATAAAGAAAAGTTTTATCAGCATTTTTGCATGACTTTCTCCAATTTAATGAATGATTGGGAAAAATTGAAAACTCTATCGCGAAAAATACAGTCTAAAACGTCTAAAAGTTATTCATGTCATCAGGTTTTGTTTCAGTTTCTGAGTCATTAGTATTACTGCTGCAGGTGTTGAGAAACTTTTCTTTCCCTTCAAAGGTCTACGTAGTGTAATAGTATCACTTTTTACTGAAGTAGTATTATTATTTGTTACTGAAGACAGGCCTAGAAATAAAATTAAAATTTGAAACAAAACAACGTGCGCTATGTTTATTACCAACCAAAAATAAAACCTTCTTTGTTATATTGTGACTGTTCAGTCGTATTTTCATTCGAACATTCTTCAATAGAAATGCCTTTAGTAATTTTAGTATTTCTGTGCATTATCAGATTTTTCACCACTAGAAGACAAATTTAACGAAGACAGCGTTTGCCTGTTTGCCTGTCAAAGAAATAGTTTACTATGAATGATATCTCCTCTTCGCATGTCCATTTCTTTATCTTGTTGTCGCTTGACCACTTTTAGATTTTCTTTTGTTTGGGACTCGTTTATAAGAGTCCCTTAAGCTTTGCCATTTATGTTTGCAAGTTGCAGCTAGAAAAAATAAAAATAAATGTGTAACGCATTTCTTTTGTCTCGGGTACTTGGCAACTGGTGATTCATTTAGTATATTTGCGTTTAGTTTTTGTATGGGAGAAACATATGTGAAAAATGTTGCGAGAGAAGTATGTAATGCAATAGCGGATAAGAAGCTAAACGAAATAATTGGGAACAATGGGGAAAATATTGAAGAAAGGAAAATATTTTAAGACCATATCCAGGTACACTATCAAGAGATGATGCTCAAAAAAACAGTTTAATTATCGTCTTTCCCGAGCACGACGTGTATCCGAGAATGCTTTTGGGATTTTAGGTCAAAAATCTCGTATTTACAATAGACGAATCCACTGTTATCCACATTATGCGGAAATTGGTTTGGAAACGTGTATTCTGCATAATTTTATAAGAAAGGGAGTTTGCACGCCAATAGGTGAGGCACAAGGTATTAAGTTTAATAACATACGAAGACAAGGAGGCAACGCGGTTTCCGTTGCGTAATAGATTTGCTGATTGTGTTGTGCCTGCGGAAGGTCAGCTTACCTATACCAATAATTGAAGTAAATATCTTGAAGACCAATGAACCACCTGAGCAAAACTTTTATTCTGAGGTTACTATGCAAAATTATATAAAGGGTTTTCCACTAAGAATGATATGAATTTAAAATGAAATAAAATAGAAATAATTTCAGATATAAACAAACTTTTTGTATTATCTTAAAGTACAATCGATAGCGTTTATGTTTTGAATAGCACGTCGTTTAAATGTCCACCTCGGCTTCGTG
>JAHWXV011166699.1:0-12005 GCA_024586415.1 Phrixothrix hirtus
AATCTAATTGGCCATTTAGGTAATTAATTATGTATCCCAAGAAAATGTTAGGGAAAACTGTTTTGAAAGTTTTAAAACGTAAGGTAATTAATTACATTAATTCTGATCAATAAGATTGTTTTAAAGATATCAACTATTACAATATTCCTCTAGTATCACTTTTTTTTAGAAAATTGCTTTTAAAACAGTATATAAAACAATGTTTGATTATTCTAAGTCGAATTGGGTAAATTATTGTGCCATTCCTCTGAATATTGTTACAAAACCAACTAGAAAAATCTAAAACGTGTCAAAGTGTTTAAAATATTTTTATTTTAAGTGTAGGATGATGTCACTTAATTTTAGAAATGAAAATCCATTTTAGGTGTAAAATTAAAAAATGTCAATAAATAATTGCTTAAGCTGTCTTTACATTTAAACACATTCTTTTAAAATGATGCATGACTAAACTCTATCTTTATTATTATCAGTTATTAATAAATAACTTCTTCAAAATTGTTATAAAAATTGTATACATTTTAATAACAATTTATTGCAGCAAACAAATCGCAATGTGCTTGCTACAGCTGTAAAAGTATATGTTACTGTAAATTGATACTGTTATGTAGATCAGTAATAATTTTATGAATGATTTAACAGTTTTAGGCGGCTCGTTGTATATAATTAGAAAAAAAGGACTCTTTTGTATTCCTATTGCTTTTAATTTTACGTTTGTTTGTAGGGTCTACTTACAACCTATAAAAGGAATGGCATATTATCTGAAACACCCTGTATAGTACGACAGAGTATCATTTCATATTAAACGGAAATGCAAAATAATTACTCATATTCAGACAAGGGTGACTACTTCTTTTATGTTCTTATATTAAGCAGGTTAAGTAATGACATTTTCCAAGTCAATGTGCAATGAGGGTTGTTTAAAAACTCCGCTAAAACTGTTAATCTGGAAAATAAATGTAGTTTTCCAATCGCATGACAAACAGTAGAAGTGAAAAATAACCAAAACGTTTCGAACCCGCGTCCTTTACACTTAGAGCCAAACATACCGTCAAGTATGTTGTATTTTTTGTTTTACATATGATTTCTTCCCTTTCCTTAATCCAATATATCCATGTTAAGAATTGTATATTACACTTTTTAATGTTTGTAATGCTATAATTGAATTTTATATTACACTTCTTTATTACTAATATTACCCACATTTTTCTACCTGTTAGTATAGGTTAGGTTATGAAACAATGCATGCACGTCATTCGCGATTTATGATATCACAATCTGTGACGTTTCAGTCGAACTTGATTCGTTCACAGGGCGAAAAGGATTTATATTTTATTCTGCTAAAGTTTACTCAGTTGTGAGGGCCGGCTCTTTATTGATTGTGGTGCTGCTGTAGGCCGTATTGAGAATCTCGCTCTAAGATTCTCTGAATTATCATACGGGATTTCAGGCGATGATTGATTTTGACAGGTACGTCATTAGCCTGTGCACTTCTGACATAAAGCCCAGCAATTAATTTCTGTCGGAAAGACGGATTCTATTCCTAATTCATAATGATTTATATAGGTCCAAATATACATATTTATAAAAACGGTTTATTTGAAATAAAACATAACTGTATCGTATGTTAAAAATCCAAAGACAGTGTACATTCGGCTAACGACGATGCTCTGTTTATTCAAATCTCAGGTTGCTGGGAGGCTTGCGTCCCGTTACTGTAGCAACCACGGACGTCCACTGCGAACGGAGATTCAATTCAATGCTCGGAGATGTATGTGTTCCCGCTACATAAGCAACCCGGGACAGAGGCGCGTCACGACGCTCGACGTCTTTCTCAGCCCGTTACTCAACCAATTGCAGTGGAGAATGGCGTGATGTCTTTAGTTTGGAGGTCGCTTCAGACCCTCTTTGTCGCCGCTACTGATGCAACACGAGATAAAGAGTCGTCCCGACGATGGGCGTCGGGCGTGATCCGTAACTGAAGTTACCACAATCACATTCGACGTGATGCCATTGTATTTTAATGCAGTTCGGGATAAACAAGCACCAGGCGTCGGACTAGTTCCGTTACTCGAGCAACTGCAATCTAATTCGGCGCGGCATTGCTGTCTTTTAGAGAGTTCCACCCGGTTGGCTGAGATTCATATACCTAGTGCAAAGTCCGGGTTTTCGGTGTACATGCAACCGCCTTGCGAGAATTGCTATGTTTGAACAACCAAACATTCTTGTTCTTTCCAAGAGGCTACGGTAATAATAAGAGTTTAACAATAGTAACGGCAGTTAGGCGAATGTTGAGGTCGGTGTTCCAAAATGAACTTGCTTTCCCTGTATTTTGATATTTTGATACCTTATTTCTTCCTTCAGCGAATGCATATTTTACTTTCCTCTTTGTGTTTCATTTTTGATAAATATAAAGTAACATGGCTTATATATTTTTGTTGCCTAACATTTCGCAATATTACGCAATACTGAATAATTAATTAAGCATGATTAGTTTAATTATTCGTCGGTTTGTTTGGATTACTTCTTAATTACTATTTGAATTAAATAATCCAAACTTAAAATTTTACGATGACCTTTACATTTATATATTGCACAATATCGTATAATTTGAATTATTTAGACGGTGTTGAATTTTATTAATTAAATGTTACAAGAGAGTTCAATTAATTCTTACTATTAACAATTATTATTGGTTTGTTTGATTTATACTGTGGTAAAGCGAAGGAGCCAATCTTTGCTTATACGATCGTTTCATATACGAAGTTCGCGCTACGTGATTTTTGTAGTCTTTATCAATGTCTTATTTTCTATTTCCGGCATTTTGCTTTTATAACGGGAACACACGTCGAATTGTATCAATTCATTTCATCGCATTTTGCGTTATTTCACCAAGTTTCAGGGAAACGTTACAAATCTGCCACACCAATGAGGCACATCTGCTCCACCAACATATGCACCATCATTGGTGTAACAGCCCGTGGTGTCATGTGTTGTGAATGAGGTAAAATACTATATTTACATTTCAAAAGGTACAATAAGATTGTTCCAGGTTCTTAGAAATGATCCTAATAGCATAAAATTATTCTGTTCTAATAAATATTTTTGTCGAGGTCTAAATGAATAGTTATTTAACAGAGTTCATCGCATTTCTTCATATTTTATTAATTATTGATTTTTAAGGTTACCGGTCCCGTTTTGTTTATTGATTTTCGTTATCTACATTTGTATAGCAGTTTTTTGCAGGACTATTAAATTACTTTATTGCTATTTTACTTCTTTGATAATTTTGAATAGTAATATTATTTTTTTATTAGGGTAACATTATTTCCATACTTGGTCAAGCTTAAATTGCGTTTTATCCAGATAAATGTTGCAATTTTTATTTATGAATAAATTAAAAACTGTTTTAATTTGCCACACCTAATTATATAATGTACTGATACAAAATTTGCAGAATATTTGATTAACACTAGCGGTGTTTTAGTTTGATTGCAAGTTAACATGGTTACCTGTTGAAATTTCTAGAAAAAAAACTGCAAATTCATATTTATATCTTTATTCTGATATTGAATGATTTAATGTTGTAACATAAAGTCAGTAATTTAGTTTATTAGTAACAGCATTGCTTCTTTTATATATTAATTAAAATAAATTGAATAGATAAAATCCAATTAAAACTTACATATGTATGTATAAGTGTAATTTGTAACAATTGGGTAATGTAGAATAAAAGACTTAAAAACTTCGAAAGTTCATTATAGTAGATATTATCGTCAAACTATAATGTTCTTTTATTTCAATTCATTAGCCATTGTTCGTATAATTTTAGTTTTTATAATAATACAGAAAGTAAGCGTTTGCAAGTATTAATAGAGTTTCGGACCGAGCCGATTGGCGGCCTTACAACGAACGACTACTCGCAAAAGCCTTTCCTGGACGTCCGATATTCAAGATTTTTGTGCCGATCTGCGTATAATTTGTTGAATAAATGTTATAATATTTAGTACTATTAATTTAACCCTAAAAAGTAATAATCACAGTCCCCTTTCTGCAGCTAATTGTGCCATAAGTTCAATTTATCAGTTCGGACTTCAATTTAATACTAACAGGTTAGTTGTAAGATAATTACGTAAATGACGTCTGTAAAACCACTAAGAGGACGGAAGCACAAAAATATACTTACGAGAGGAATGATAGGTGCAGCAGGTGCATAAGAACATGCCGAAGACGAAGGAGCTCCGACATTTATAAAAATATTGTTATATTGTTGCAAATTTTAGACTAAGGGGCCAAAAATGAGATCTTGCACGGGAAATATGCCGCGACACTGGAAATAAGTCGAATGTAAAAACTACAAAACTGGAAGAAATTTCGAAGCTGTAGTTATCCTAAAATACAAAAAAATCAGTAAAATTTTTGGCCAGGTTTTGTATTCACTGTTAGTGCAAAACTAGATTTTTTGGCATACATGTCCAGTGTTACCAAGAGTTTTGGGCTGTCTGTTAACTTAAACCACCTCTTATTTCCACCGTAAAATAGTTTTGAAATAATTGTAGAAACTTTTTAGAAATCGGACTGGAACGTAATAGATATCTGTTTTATCCTTGTCAAAAACATTATGTTTTATAAGTATTTGTCTCTGTAGTCTATAAAACTGATCTAAAGTAAGTTGCGAACACATATCTTGTAATATTTCCGAAATTATTGTCTTCATAAAAATATATGAGAAGTACTTATACATGTAAGTTTAATTTTTTATCGATATTCCAATAGCAAATTCAATAAAGAAGATTGTGTGGCGATTACGTCATCAGAAAATTGAAAATTATGAGAAGACAAATAGGCTAACTTTTTATAAAAATAATTTCGAGAATCTGTTGTTCAGGATCAGGAAAAGCACGAGGTATTGGAACGGTTAAATCTCGCTCAAAAGTTTCCCGAGATTAAGAGACAATCTGGAAGTGCTTTTAGTTCCTTTCCAGGGTCTTGCATATATCTTGCGCGAGGCATCGTAAATTTTGGGACGGTCCTTGATTGAACAATTCTATTGGGTTGGTGCAAATAAAATGTCCTGAAAATAAACATCGCTTTATGATAGTTCTAAAAGAAAAATAGGAAAACATACGTTCGCAAAATAGTCTTCCACTAACACGACACACTGTTGCCATTTATTTATCAATGCTGTGACCATACAATGAAAAAAGCGTGCTACTGGGATCCTTAGAAGTCATTTACGGCACTTTGAACAATTTTGGTCCATAAATTGATCCAGGCGGAGGAAAAAATGATGATTGTTGGCAGTGCTTCATAACTTAAACCACATAGCGTGCAACTTGTGGTACCGTTTTATAGTGTAACTGCAGCAAATCACGTCTGTGAACCAACTCCGGTTACTTTCCATACATTTTTGGTACATCTGGCATAGTTCCGCATAATACCGTTGTGTGGTGATAGTTTGCTCGTTTAGCAGGCCGCTCGGCCGAATAAACTCGTCTGTAAACCACCATATGAGAAGTAAAATCTTATTTGGGGATGCCATAGTGGCGGGTATGACTTATGGAACCATTGTGCTAAACGTTGTTGGTTATTGTAGCCAGATCAAAAGTCGCGATTAGGTATAGTACAAGATCTCATTTGCTCCTGACAAGAAAAACAAATGTAAACTCCGAGGCGTTTTATCTTGTTTCAAAGAATCATCTCATGAGACGTCCAGGTATCCAATTTCCTCACCATAGCCAGAGTGGTCAAACGCCAAACACTAAACTTTGCGGGTATCTCAACACACGTTTTGCGGCTTTCAGTTTCAAGAACACCCTGCAGAACTTCATCTGAGACAGTCAAGGGCCGCTTCCAACCGCTAATCCAGCCGAATGGTTCCGCTTACACTCGTAAAAGAAAATAATTCGCAAATCGGTTTCCCCCATGTTTATTGCACGCCACACAAGCTACGCTTTGAACTAAGATAAAGATAAAAGAACGAAATAATAACAATACTCCAGTATTTTATACAAGTTATAGTTATTTAAAGTGCCGAGCTGTTATCAAATTTTACAAAATTACCACACACGCTCTCAACCGATTGTTTAAAAAAAAGTTGTTTTTTAGGCTAAAAGTAAAATCGATACCGACGTCTTTGAAAAGTTTATCTATAATGTAGACCTTTGTACGTTAATGATAATTTTAATTTGTTCTTAAAATGTTTGAGAAATCGTAGAAAAAATATTATATTATTGCACGGTTGTAAACTATCATTCAGTCCTCGACCCCATTTTTGAACTCGCTTGCGCTCGTTCACAAATAATCGTCTCGTATTTAGTAATACATTTTACAATCTCGCAATATAAAATAAATCGTTAAACCTCTATTCTCACGTATACAAAAACGATGTTACCAAGGAGTCAAGTAAATTTCTGTTGCGCACCCTTATTCCTTATGTTTTAACTGTTCCTTATTAGAAAGTTACTGCAAGAAATTGTCCCCTGTGTACCTCTAAATGTCTTCTTTTACGCGAACAATTTAATCAAAATTATATTTCTCCCACCCCTATCGCCCCGGACTATCACCGCCAAAATTGTTTCAACTCGAGAGAATCGTACCTAGTTTGTGTGGATGAAAACCCAGCCGACTAAAATTAGCATGTAACGTGTTCAGGGGACTTCAAAACGTGAGCATTTGTTATAAACAGCATATGTGAAATTTTGACCAATTCTAATAACATTGCATATCGGGGAAGAAATGACAAAATAATTTTAGAGAAAAAGGCACAGTGGATTGATAAAAGCTTCTAAGATATTAAATTCCATCAACGTCTGTTCATTTTGAAAATTCAAAACACATACACGGATGTATGCTGGAGCCCAAAACTATAAATTATCATTTTAATAATTTGGCTAAACTTTGTAAGTAGGAAATATTTGGTTTCCTTTCCTTTTCTACGAAAATATATTGTACTGCTGGAAGTAATGCGATACTTAATAACACTACATATACAAGGCGTCCCGGAACTGGACACTCATACCCAAACTACGTAGTTTTGGTGTTATTTTGAATAAAAAAGATAAAAATAAATAGAAAACAGAAGACGAAGTTATATTTTTCATCAATTGGCAGCAGTTTTTTGATGGACCATCAAAAAAGTCCCGCATCGTGTAGTATGTACTAATTGCTGCTGCTTATGTTTTGGGAGCATATGAAATCTTCAGTCTATTCAAGTCAAACGGTAGCAGTTAGCGAAATGAATAAAAGACATTCGTAATAACAGACAAAACGTTTTGAAATTCTTTTACAGCCCATCAGATTTGTTTATCAAAGAACGCAATTTTGCGCTCACTGAAACGGTGATTACGCTGTCTGACATGAATTATCACACTGATGCGATGATAATGTATTTCGAAAGGGTTTTCCTGTAGAATCTGAATCAGAAGAGAAAAGAAGAGAAAAACGAATTAGATTTAGAAATACTTCATAAAACGTATTTTTGATCATTTTTAAGTACACGCGAGAATAACGTAAGACCATAGAACCTTCGAAGTAGCATAAAATGAAAGCTTAGTCCTTGGCCTTCTGAGCTAAAAATCAAAAAATAAGGTGCACGGTGTTGGAATTCTCAAAAACTAATTGTCTATTTGAGCACACACCAATCCGGGTTCTTTTATATGGGTGCTCTTGTCTTTCACGAATGCTTGTTCTTTACCATTTATCATATGTCGGTCGTTTGTTACTGATCAAAGTGACACAAGTTGTATCTCTTCAGCCGGGTTAAAATATGCTTGTTTGATGTATTGAACGAGTGTACGCCAAGTTGCACTAGGTCAGTGTACCAGTTAGGTTATGGAACCTAAAATCTTTATATATAATACTGTATGTGTAACCTGGTGTACACTAGTGTAGCCTAAAAACCTAATAATAGAATGTACTTTGGAGAACGTTCGTATAGAAAAGCAGTTTCCGGGTATTCCAAAGTCGTAACGCCTGATTTTCTGCTTTTTAGATTAAAAAGTCAAGGACTAGACTTTCATGCTCTAAATAATTTATGCTTATAAACGCAAAACGCATACTCCCAATAAGCACATAAAAAATAATGAATGCTCAGGATCAGGTTCGGTTCGTTGTAAATTTTGCCTTAATAGATATCAATTACAGGGAGCCATGTTAATTGCAGTAATTAGCTAGATGGAAATTAATATCAAAAATTGATGAATAGTTTGATACCAATATCTACGGGGTAGAATGTAAGAGCGTTTTGCACAATAACGATAAATAATAAGCAATAAGCAACAATAACAATCATATATTGAAAAAATACACTAAAATATAATAATTATGTACAAAATATCGAAAACGCGAATAACATAAATTATATAACAAGCTTACTACATATTTATCGGAATTTGATCGTTAAATAAGAAGGTTTATTGAAAACTAATAACCAAATTTATGATTTATTCTTAAGACAACAGTAAAATATATTCGTACATAGGAGCGAGGTTTCACAGGTACTTTGATAGCAATGGAATGGTAGAATTTCTATGTTCGAACACAACTTCTCTTTAGAATAAATTCCAGCAAAATCATAAACAGTAGTAAAATGTTCAAGCTAAGTTAGAAAAATAATTTGCTAAATTCAATTCAAATTTAATTAAATTAGATAAATATTGAGTTAAACAAAAATTTTAAGATTTAATGTGATTAATTAGATAAACAATGATGCTAAAATTTGTAATTATGTAGATAAAAGCAAGCAAGTTAGACTTTTAAAGCCAAAAAATGAATTAAGATTGTAATAAAGCTAAATCCAATGTATAAACATTTCTAAACCAAAAAGGTTAATTAATAAAATTAGCGAGGTGTCTTCATCGATTTTTAAGTACTCTATTAATTAGTAGTGAACAAGATAATAAATTAAACAAATAGTTCATAAATTTGTGGATTAACCGGATACACAGACGTAAGTTCAAAATATAACACACTCTGCCAGCAGAAGAGAAGATTGTTTATCAAACAACCAACGGGAGCATATAAAGATGACTCAAATTACCAAATTCCAATTATTAATCTTGCACAATTATACACTTGTAAATGAATTAAGTTCACGAACTGGTAGTCATTATCGATTCCTATTAACCCATAACATAATCTGGTTAGGATGTGATTGCGAGTAATAATTAAAAAATAAGTAAACAACACAAAAAATTTGAGAATTTCATATCGATCAAACAATTACATTTTAAACAAAGAGGATTTAATAAAATTGAAAGCATTGAACTTTTTAGTTGTAATTACAACCGGCATTCAGGCAAAAATGATTTAAACAGAACTAACTCGTTAGAACCGAAACAAAATGAATCGGCTATGAGCTAAGAAATCGAATAATTTTAAAATCAAATTTGCTGAAATTAAGACAAAGAAATTTTATAAAAGAATTGGCGTTACATTAAAAATAGGAGAAACGATTGAATACCAACTGAAGTTAGAACAATGCGCACAGAAATGTTTTATTATAGAACCTAAATAGTAAATGCTAGGGCTACCATACATGTAGTTGCGAATATTGCTATTTTTACAATTTAATAATGAAAATAGTCAAAAATACATACTTTGCATTTTAGACACGATGTTTCAAAAACTGGAGCCGCTTTTATTGCTTAAATGCGAAGACGGTCCGATATTGACGGTACACATTGAAGTAATATGTGAATCAATGATAATTTAGTGACATGTAGCAAAACGTGCGCGTAGTAGAGAAGACAATATATATCGTAGGAGATTCATTGTGCAGTACGTTTAGTTTCCGCTCGGTAATTTGAAGAAATGGCACCTGGGATAGAAATATCTTTCAAGTTGGAAATGCATAGATTTACCAGAGTGCTTGAAGCGCAAGGAATCCATCAGTCTGAAATTCACTGAAAATTAGTCGACATGAATCAACAAGAAGCTTATGTATGGTGCATAAAATTCAAAGTTGGCCGAACGGATATTACAAATGATTTAACGAACGCAGGAGGCCGAGAGAGTCGCGCACGGATGAAAATGTCACCATATTGAGGGAAGATCGCAATTTTAGAAATTACAGACATTTCCAAAAACAGATTTGAACTTCCGTAAAGTAACGAGCCGCTGGGAACTGAAAATGCAGACAGATGTTTATGGTGACACGTGTAAAAACAAGTACTTACTTTGTCGAATTATTTGTAAATAAATAATTCAGATTTTTTGGAATAAATACGACCTGGACCTTTAATATTGGACCGCTTTCATACATGAAACGTGCTATGCTAAACCGAAATTAATAAAAGGTTTTTCTCTTAGTTGCCATTAATTTGTTTACGTGTTGATTTTGCGTCAAAGGGTAATTTGCATTCAGTTTTCTTCAATCGTTTATCTATTTTAAGCAGTTGTAAGAATGGCTGAACCACTTGAAATGCGCAATTTTTTCGTGTTTACATGTTTTGCAGTTAATGGTATGGCGGCTTCTCTTACGTCGTTTTATTATTAACATAAAATACGTTATCGTTGTCGAATAATTAATAAAGACTGTTCTATTTGTAATTTCCTTTAAATGATAGACTAGGATGAAGGAAAATTCTGTATAGAAATGCGAGATGTCCTGTATCTTATACAGGGTGTCACAAAAATAAGTCACTCCGCGTAAGCTGTTGTTACCTTATGGCATGTAGAACAAAATTTGCTTCTGAAATGTTTCTCAAAAACGTGTAGTTTTCGAAATATTAACAATTGTAGTATTCAGTCCAACTCTACAGTGCGCGCGATGCCGGATAGTAATATCGAAGCCCTTGATATATTACTCGAATTATGGAACATATATTTGTTTCTAAACATATTTATTCCAGGAGATAAAGTTATCTGACATATTTTAGAACAATAATTTTCAATCTCCGGTATACGAATCTATCAGGCAAGCGAAAAATTTAAAAATCATTTTTGCAAAGCAAAATAAATAAATAAACATTGCATTTTCCAGTTGCTATTTGTGTACAATAGTAATTTTTAGAGAATAATATTGTTACTGGTCTACGTAAAAATAATCGCTTATTTTGTTTTAGAATGTCTCCATTGAACAAGTTACAAATTTTAAAACAGAAACAATTGGATTACTTGCATGTCTGACGTTTAAGATAAAATATAAGGGAAGAAAGATGAAAAGGAGAGACGCTGTGACGGAGTGAGGGGGCGGGCGTGTCGTTGTTATTTAATTTAAAATATAATATAAATAATTATCTACCTTAATTTGTTTTTATAATTAGCCTTGCTAAAATGTCAGAATGTTCTAATTACTTATTCGAATTTATGAGGACCAGTCACATGATGCAGAGGAGATGATCCAGCCAGTTTAGCATCTGTCTAAAAATGAAAGAGGGTGAGCCAATCATTCAGTGTTGAGGTTTAATATAATCAATAATAATAATTAGTTACCATAAAGAGAAGCTGAAACTTGAAACATTTAATAATTAGTCTAAACTTTCTTTTTATTATACATTTACTTGGGCACTGTCTAAGGGTGGAGATACGCGAGCTGTCCGTCAATAGCGAGCTTGTGCAATGCATACTAAAGGACATTAACCCATGAAGTACCCGCTTCACTACTAGCACTGAGCTGTACAATGGTACCAAGGGAGAATCGCGCGAGGTACCGCTCCAGATACTAAAAACCCGGAACTAGCTTCGAAGTGTGCAGAGTACCAAGGGAGAAACGCGCGAGGTACTACTCCGTGACAAGTTCCTTACTCAATGGACACCCGGGATGGCACACAGACGGCGTCCCTGGTAACAGCGCCCTAGCAATGGTGAGTTGTGCAATGGATCAAGGGACGTTAACGCGCGAGATACCCACTCTACACATTGCCACTAGGCCACAATAATAGCGTATCACGCTAAACAAACTTATGGGCAGAACTGAGCTATGCAATGGTGTCAAGGGACGTTAACGCGCGAGACAACCTGCCCCCGAACTGCCCCTGCTACCAGTAGGAATCATAGGAGGTAGA
>JAHWXV011167066.1:0-10280 GCA_024586415.1 Phrixothrix hirtus
GTGCGTGTGCGTGTGCGTGTGCGTGTGCGTGTGCGTGTGCGTGTGCGTGTGCGTGTGCGTGTGCGTGTGCGTGTGTGTGTATGTGTGTGTATGTATGTATGTGGTCAATATATCTCGCAAACCAAATATTGCAGAATATTGAAATTTTATATATAAGTTGATTACCGCCTTAGCATTTCCTGGTAGCAATTTCATTAAAATAGAATGCCCGAAAATGCCACTTTATTCTTGTGATTTTTAGGTTTTTTGCAGTTCTTTCGAAAACTGCTTTAACGATTTTTTTTAAACTACGTTTCTTGCGTCTATAATGCTATGTTACATGAACTAATTGGTTTCTCGGAGAAAATTCGTTGAAGTGAGTTATTGAGAAGAATCTCTAGAGTTAAGCAATGTTTTGTCTGGCGAGTAACTTGGATGAGTGATCGTTACAATTATCGTCCCCAAAATAAAAATAAATTAATATTTTAATGATTTATGTGCATTATTTAAATATTTAATTACTTCTTATTTAAATCTATATATTATTTTTGCTTTAAATGGGCTGAAAATCTAATTATAAAACTCTTATTACATGTATAAAGGAAATAATAAATGGATGAATTATTTATGCTTTTAAATTAATTTTAGAGTTTACAATTTAGGTGTATAGGAAAGCAACTAACGTCAATAAATTCAAATTAAAATGTGTAAGAGAAAGTCATGGATTGTCTCACGCCAGATTTTTTTAATAAGTATTGATGTCGATATTAGGTTTATTAAACGCCTCGCTTTACTTTTATTCCGATAGTAGTAAAAAATTGTTTTTTGAGGAAAGAAAGTTTCTCTCGCTTCTTTCCATTCAAACGAAGTCCAGGACCCATATAGCTTTCCTATTCTGCAATGTAAATTATAAAACTATTTGGATTCTGTGCTATGCCAATTCTGGAGCTATACGGGTTTTGGTACCGCTCAAATCCTGTGCGGGTTCTGAGACATGGTTTCAAAACCTGCATAGCTCCCCTACTGTGCTTATGAAATTAATTTCAGTGCCATGACCCATTGCTGTGACCTTTAATTTATTTAGATGTTGGCTATAGTATTGGGTCATTCGTGATTACATCATTTATTTCTGTTTGAAGACACCATCTGGAGTGTTCTATAAAATTTTCTTGAATGTCCTATAGAATGTTCTTCACAATTGTTAATAATTTTGTTACAATAGAATTTTAAGGCTATTGTAATGAATGTATTCCACAAATACAGATATAACGTGACAGGTAGGGTAACTCACCAAGTTTAGTTTGACTGCAATGAAAAGTTTGAAAGTTTTAAAAATAACACTGGAAACGCTGAATTCAAAATAGCTCCATTGAATGAAAACATGTATTGTGCGTTAAAATTTATAAGCACTTCATCAGTATCTGGTGTTCAAACACATTTCCGGAACAAATTTGGGAAAGAACTACCTCATCGCCACATCACAAGATGAGTGAAACAAAGCGCAGGACGACCATCTATCAACAACGAAATGGTGGAAAGCATTCGTGTGTGTTTCCAACGAAGCCCGCGAAAGGCACCCTATCGTGCCAGCGGCAAACTTAATGTAATGCAAACACCAGTGTGGCACGTTTCACAAAAACGCTTAAAGTTCGAACCATAGATGTTTCAAATGGTACAGGTATTGAAGCCTACCGACCAACCAAAAGGGAAACAGTTCTGCGAGGACTTTCAACAACGGCAGAAGGAAGCTGGTTTCGAGGAAGACTACTGTTCACATACGAATGTAGATTTCACCTTGTGCCAACGTCAATAGGCATAAATTGATAATTTGGTGTACAGAGAACCCGCGCTTCATACTAAAACACCAACAGGATTCTCCGAAAAAACGTTTTTTTGCACTCTTACTGAGCAGATATCCTTGAGATTCTGTCTGAATGATTGTTGCCGCTGTTGATAGGAGACGTGCCAAACTTCATTCTTTATCCCCCACGTCACCCTACCTAATTTTTTCCGATTCCTTTTTCTGGGGTTATATGAAGGAGAATATGTTCGTGCCTCCACTTCCACAAGATTTGCATCAGTTAAGGCAGCAAATAACAAACGCGGTCGACTCAATTGATCAAGACATACTAGCGCGCATGTCGCAAGAACTAAATTATCATGTTGACGTCTGTTGTGGCACAGGGTATTTATGGAATAAATTCATTACAACAGTCACAGAAATGTGTTCTTTTTGTATCATTCATTTCCCTGTATTTAGAAATTAAATGACATAATTTTGAACAATCACTATTTTTTCATTATTTTTCATGTTTTCTAAAAATTTCTTGTTATATTTACGTTTGTCTGATTTAGATAACAATATACTTTTAATTTTTCTAGGTCTTTATCGCATTATTCGAATAGAATTGGTAAAATTAATTATTTTATAAATTTCTCGTAACCAACAATAATTGACACATATGTAGGAATTAACTAGAATCACATTATTATAATGAAAAATTAGAGCTGCTGCTTTTCACTAAATAGAAAATAATTAATCTAATGTACATCTTACCTATTTCAAACAATTTATTAACGAAAAAAACTTGAGGTAAATTTATACGACCAAATGGAAATCTAAACAAAGGATGTTTGTGTTTGTCATAATGAATAACCCAATACTTCCAAATTAGGTTATATTACAGTTCCATAATTTACATTCAAGCTGTTATAAATAATTAAATAACGCAAACTTTTCTCATTACAATAACTCAATGTTATCACAGGTTCTACAATTGTAAGATAACTCATGGACTGTGTCGCTGAGGGAAACTTATTTACAAATCCATTGACTGTATACATTTCATATATTCACGAAACGTTCACTGAAAATGACTACTATCTGAATGCATTGTATAATTTTATTGCTTTCAAATTCAACTATACGTAGGCTTCTATCGCTGCTTGACGAATCACCCCACATCCATATACATTATAACTTATCCAAAACACATCTAAATCGTTTATTGAATAAAGTTTAAAAGAAAATTTTATTGACGATATACACTCTATAATTTATGTGCGATAAATATCTATTTGACAAGTTTTTTTCCATTTTCATTTACAAACCCAATTACGGTAAAATCTGAAGCATTTTAAATGTTACTTTAGTAACAATAATTAAATTTATCTGTTATTAAATAAATACTTGAAATTAACATATTATACTAAACTAATTGTAAATTAAAGTATATGTTTAAATAATACGTTATAATATTCATTGATATAAGTAATTATTTGCTCCAAATTTAGAATACATATTTTCTGGCAAATTCAAATTATTGTTTAACTTTCTCAACTTTATTATAGTGCTAAATTTAATTAAGCTACCTATTTTAAAAATTAGAAAGTAATAAGCAGTGGTAGATTTTAAACTTTTGAACCGCTTTACTCGCCTCTAGAGAATTAAAAAAAGTAACGAACATTAAACACAAAACATAATAAGCGCAAAGAAGGAAAAGTTCATATTATAAATTCTAGATTTAAATATTTGTGTACGTTCTGAAACAAACTTATTCATTCTACTTAATTTTTCATCCTAAAACATCTGCAATGTAGTAACTATTTTATATCAACATCGTTATACATGGTGTTTCATTACATTAACAGCAGATATATTTTGGCATGTATGACAAAATACGTTCATAAATTGTTTCTATACTTTTTGGTTTTCGAAATATTTGCACTTAAAGTTTCAAGTTCAAATCTGTCGGTCAATCTCGACGACTGTAGTCATTCATTAAATTATTTAACTAAACTAGCTGCAAAAAGTTAAGGATATTCAAAAGAACGTTAAATTCGATAACATTAACAAATTATATGCTTATGCTTCTGATAATTACCATATTAATGCATTGATATAAGAGAAATATTTGATTACAACTGAATGACAATTACAAAATAACAAGAAAATCAATTTAACTGTAAAGAATAACAATAAATAACAATTCAAGTTTAGGAATAATCTAAGCCTAATAATGTGTATGACCACCATTTTGTTGTATCACCTCTTGACAACGTCTGGGCATACTTAAAACTAAACTATCAATTTTGTCTTGTTCAAGATTATCCCAAAGAAGTGGTATTACATGTCTTAGTTCTCTCACAGTCGCAGGAGGAGGAACATGGTTTTTCAATGCTATTTGAGGCAAGACAATCAAGCACAATGCGGGCGCGATGTGATCTAGCATTATCGTCGTGAAAAAGAACCCTAGGCTCTAAATCGGCTCTATAATTAACCACTATATTTTCCAGTATCTCCTCCCTGTACAATTGAGCATTCATGTTGCCATTGCAAACATGAAGCTCGGTGCGACCACCAAAAAAAACTCCACCCCATACCGTAACAACCACCGCGAAAAGGATACACCTCTTGAATAGAATTGGGATTTTGGCGATTTCCTGTAGTCCTCCATACATGAACTCCCCGACTGTCACTGTGAAGTCTGAATCTAGATTCATCAGTGAACATAGCATGACTCTATTCTTCACTCAATTAACACGATTGTTACACCAAACATATATTTGTTTTAGATGTTCTGGTGTTACCGGTACACATCTTAAAGGACGTCTACTTCTAAAATTTACCTCTTACAGCCGATTTCGAGCTGTTTTCACACATATGTTTGTTCTTGTAGCCTCTCCAAGTTGATCGCGTAGTCTGGGAACTGTAGTAAATGGGTCTCTTTTTACTGATAGCGTTAAAAATCGAACTTCCCTTTTATTGGTAACTCTTGGACGACCTGTTTTAAGGCGTTTTGCAACAGATACAGTTTCAGCATATCGTTTAGCTAGCCTACTTATCATACTTGGCGAAACGTTAAACCTATTGGCAACTTCCAGTTGGGTACACCCAGCTTCCAAAAGACCTATTGCCGGATTTGCATATGGAAGAGTTAAATGGTCTATGGGCATTTTGTTTAAAAGTTTAAATTGAAAAAAAGTAAAAGCCAACTTGAGATACTGGGCAATAGTGAACGCTCAAAATTTAAATTTTATGAACATTTTGACAACTTAGCTCGAATAACTTCAAAACCAAACATACTTTTTGGCTGACTTTATTAACGAATGTTTTCATAGATAACCGTGGTTTCGATGCAATAAAAAAGTTAAGAAAAATATTCTATACGTACGTTCTTTTTCGTATATCCTTAACTTTTTGCCGCTAGTTTATTATAATCGTCGTTCGGTTTGTGGTAAAAATTGCACCGTTAATGCCACATAACGATTACTATTAAATACTAGCCAAATTTAATTGTAATAGATAAATTTAATCTATATTGTGTGTTTAAACAGTTTTTAAAATTATATAATTTATATATTTTCTGGTAGTTCAATTACTAAATAAATAGACAGTGTTCTAACAAATTACTTAGGAATATTGGTTTCGAGTTTTCTTCAAACTACATAATTATAGTTGGTCACCAATTTGAGTCAGTAATAGTTAATCCATTCGTACATATTTATTAATTCTATTACAAGAAAATTAAAATTTTCATATTTAAAATTTCAATTTCAATATGTATATTATACAAAGCACGATTATAACAAACTAATATTTTTAATGTACCCATCTATATCTCAAGAACAGCTAAATAGTTTTGCATGCAATCCATTAACAAACGTGTTTTCAAAGACACTTTAAGAAATATACATCTTTTAGTCACAAGTTGCAGTAACAACAGCTCCTTTTTATCAGATTTGGATAATACAGACAGTTTCACTTAACTGTTCTACAGAATTTAGCATTTCGCTAAAGCTCAATTCGATGCTTAGAATCATTATTTCCATAGTCATGATATAAAACAGATTTACCTAAGATAAAATTTTGTTGTAAATTCTTATTTTTATATGTAATTAGTCAATATAAAATGTATCAGAAGAGAAACAAATATAAGTGCATAAGTTTAAAAATAATATGTTACAATTTTACATCTAAACAATGTGTCAAGTACCAAAACATCGTTATGATACGGGTAACGTAGGACGGCTATATCTATTTTCTGCCAAGCTACCTAACAGTGGAATTGTGCATGTGTTCACAATAATAAAACCTTCAAACACCGTATTGGGCAAGTCAAAACCATGAATTGAGGACGCCACCAATTTTCCTTACAGCTTCTAAGGTTAGTGACCACCCTGTATATAATAGAATACATTCTCTTACCTAAAGCGAAAATCAGAATTCTTCGAGGAGCAACATTGCTCTAGATGTTAAAAAAGCTAGTTTCAACGATCTCGACTTAATTGATGCAATTCGATTAAGTGATGAACAAGAGGTAGCTTTTGACTTCCCCATTATATGAATAAGTTATTGCAATTTTTAGATTGACATTTAATAAATCATCATCATGCGAGAACTGGACCTAATGCAAGATTTTTGAATTGACGGAATTATTTTTGGATCTATGCGGTATATGACGGAGTGGGAATTCGTTAATATTTTGATATTTCTTGTACACTGGTATTGGAAAATTGAATTTAATTAAAGTTGAATTAATTCTTTTCATTAATTACGAGCGATAAAATCTTATGACGACTGTGAAATTGCATGGCACAGTCGCTAATTTATCGATTTTAACTGGACATTATAGTTTAAACAAAAAGTACGTACAATTTTGTGAAGATAATATATATTACGGCAGTTATAAATGTTTTCAGCAAAAAATACATTAATAGAAAGATATACGTGGATACATATAGGGTGTCTCCTAAACAGTGGCCAAAGTCATAGCCATAAAAAGCAAAATAAATATTTAAAGTTTGGGTAATTTATATATGCCATGTTCTTTTGAGCATGTAAAATATGACGCTACAGGCTTCAGGTTTCCCGGAAGTGCCCTCCTTGTCATTTTTTTAAATAACAGCCTGTATGTTTCCAAATTCTCACTAAGTATAAAATTACCTTTCTAATGATGTATAATAAATTGATATTTTCCCCTTATCATATTTAATTCTTTCTAAATGCAGATAATGCAATATGTAGGTGTCAAAGTGACCGTTAATTTGAACAACGTTTATAGGCAACTGCTTTTTGTAATGAGTTTTGTTTTTTAATATTATAATAAAACTAAATTGTTTAAACATTTACCCTTTTCACTATGCAACTGATTATATTTATAGCAATTTATCTTACCTTACCAAGAATTAAATTTGTTATGGGGAAATACAAACTTGCGACACTTCATTGAAAAGGGAATTTGACCCTTCTTGCAAATTTTGAAAAAAATATACAGAGTGATATTTAAAAAAATGACAATAAGACCACCGCCTGCAGAAACCGGAAGCAGTAGTCGGCATGTTCTATACGCTAAACAGAACGCTCCCTAATAAATTGCCCAAATTTAAAATACCTATTTTACTTTTCCACAGTTATGACTGTAGCCGCTTTTTAGGAGATATCCAGCATACCAATAGTTTATATTCTTCAAAAATGTATTCACTATCAAAACTACTATCATCAGCTGGTAGACTATCAGTATCAGAGGTGACAGCTAAAATAGGATTTGCTAGAAGGAATATTTTTCAAATCTCTCCGCACCTTTTGCCTGAAGCTGTTCATTACCCGGTCGGATGATGCAAAAATCGTGTTTATAATCCGTCTTCCATGGTGGATTTTCTAGAATATTTTCTAGTGTGGCTTGTTCTAATTTATTTTATTTTCTTATGCCTAGATTCCTGAGGTGCTTCTAATAACTGCCCAATTGGAAGAATTGCATGGTTTATTAATGTCGACCCATGAACAAGTACTTTATTCACTGTTGATGGTATATAATACTATCAATAGAGTCCCGAGTACCTATCTAATGCCTTTGACGCAAAGTCATGAAAAACTTTAGAATTAAAGTCGTATCCACACGAAATCGTATTTAATACGAATAGTAGTGCAAATTGTTCAATTAGGGTCTTATTAATACAAGTTATTGAACTAGACAATGACGGATCTGCAGAAAAACGCCATGTTGTGTTTGCTTCATTTTTTGTATCGTATCCAGGCTTAATGGTATCTACAAGAAGACCCATTTCTACTTTTCTTTCGATTCATAACCTCTTCTTTACGTTCCCTCTAACATGTCATGTCTTAATACAATATAAAATTTTTAGTAAACACCCATACCATCTTATTTTCATATGCAGTGCTGATAGCCCAAACTGATAAATTTCAAGATCGTCAGTTCGCTGTTAAAGTTTTTTTAATTGATTAATTTCTTTAGGGCGACCACCACATATGTAATATTTTTGAGGCGAGACTTCCAAAATTGTACTACATATTTTACCATCTACCATCGTAAATATAAATTTTGGCGTAACAAATATTTCTATCTCTTCTACATTTAACTTTACTGGGGATAACACATATTTGTTGTTTAATTTTACGGTCTTGTCTCTAACTAATTCTGTTTACGCAGACTTCAACAATAATTTTATAGGACGAGAAAATATTATAGCTTCCGCCTTCGCCACCACAACAGACAAAGTTAAATAGGTACTGAAAATATAACAAACATAGAACTACCACCATATTTTTCTTCGACACTCCCCTTGGAAAATTTTTGTTTATGTTTACTAAACCCGGAGGACTCATCACAACTCTATTTAAAAATTATTTCCAAATTATCTAATTTCACTTTACATTAGGTCAATACATCCTGTTGGATTTCACGAAGTCGTATAACTGTATGATCAGTCAATGTTCACTTCAGCGGATATTACCGTCACAATAATACCTTCTGGGTAACACTCTTTTCTCGCCAGAGCAATAAAGGAATACGATGGAAAAACGCTACAACCAATACTTTTTAAACGCTGCTGAACAGCTGTATACGACATTTTTATCATGTTTCCATCTAAGTATGTCGCTATGGCTTCCTCATGACTTAATTTTCTACTAATTTCTACTAATTCTCTAGCTTTTGTGCCATTAAAAGCTTACTTAATTCTAGTGGCACGTTTCAGGGATGTAGACACCATTTTTTTTAACAATACTGAAGCATCACGTTTACCTGTAGTATATAAGTCGGCTTGTGTAGCATAAACTAATTCATTTTCTGTTGTGTCTGTCAGTGACTGCACTCTACAGTTTTTAGTTCATTCGCTTACTTCTGCAAAAATATTTCTTGGTTTTCTTGAATCACTAAAAGTAGACATTGATTACTAACGTCTTGTATATATTTATTTAATTCAGGGAATCATTGGTCCATCGAATCATTTGACATGCTTAGTAATAGATGTATTTCTTATTCGGAGACATTCTTTCCATTTATCTGAAATTCTACAACAAAGTTTTGCAATTTTCGATGAAAGAACATGTTCTAAGGTTTACCGTGTATGCTTTAAGTGAAAATGGCTCAAAGGTACCAGAATATCTTCATGTGCTTTTTCTCGTTGTCAGATTTGCCAAGTGATATCTCAAATACTGTTGCTACAAATCTCTAACTACGAAAACAACGAGATCAGAAACATACTAGGATACCGTATAAACCCCGACACCCACGTTGATGGAATGGTTAACTCTTTATAAACGAAAAAACTCACGAACATACACAAAGGTCCGTTTATCATCAGTTTGGTTCAGATTCCTATACGTCAAACCGGGCTGCGCACAAAAGACTTTTAAAGCTTTGACGCCATCTATTAGGATAAAAATAAAATCAAAAAAGTCGTGATATATTTCACCTGATCATTTTGTATATAGTATTCGGTAACTCTTAATGCAAATATAAGCTAAGGTTGTATTCCATGCTAAACGATTTTTATTTTCTTGAATATAAAATTTTGAAAGTTTTAGTAAAAATTGTATATAGGCTCCTTATAATTAAAGAATAAGTAAACACAAATTCAAGCAAAACAAAACATTAAATAAAACAATAAAACGTTTGAAATCGTACTATAAAATTATATACAGTTCGAACTGTAAATATTAAATAAAACCAGACGATTAATTGAATTAAAGCAAGCAAACATAACAAATTCATATAATTTTGCGTGTAATTCCCAAATAAATTTTTTGTTGGCGAATAATGAATTGACAACCCAACTACCAATAATAAATAAGTCTTAAAAAAATTTTTAATTATATGTATCTTTTTTTTGAAGTTTCTTGTTTTTAAATTTAAATTATTTATATTCTCTTAGTTTTAAAACTTTAAAGTCATGTAAGCAATTGCTATTTTAGTGTTCTTGTAATTTTTAGTTAGTTGTATATTTTAGTACCAGAAGAAGACATCGAAATAAAATGTTGAAAGCCTGTAAGCCTGTAA
>JAHWXV011167611.1:0-13038 GCA_024586415.1 Phrixothrix hirtus
ATCTTGATTTATTTACAGTGATAGTTGCACACAAAGTGAATAATTAAAAATGTAATATAAATTTATACTTACCAATTTGCAGGCGAACAACGTCTTTGGGATGTCTTCAAAAATTATTTCTTCTAAACAGGGAGAAGAAAGGATGGATAATATCGACAGGATTTTTGGAAATTGGCAAGGTATAATAATTGTTTGAACACGAAAAATATACACGATAATTAAAATTATTCACTCTTATGTGCAGTTGAAAATATTAGAGTGGCGCTTAGGCCTGACGAACGATAGTTTTGAATTAAATTAATAATTAATAACGATTTAAATAACACCGAATCAAGGGTTTTTGACAATATTAAATTCCGTGTTATCTTAAGTCAAACGCGTTGATAGACTCTCGCCTTCGCGCCGCAAGCGCTAAAACGAGATTAATCGAACGTCTCCGATTTAAATTATGATGTGTCCTAAAGGACGTCATACACGCGAGCGTCCAAAAGGAACAAAATAAAAATAAAGACGATAAGGCGGGAACAAATTATATATGTAATATTTGTATTTTTAAACTAATGTGCTATATTAATAAAATAAACTTTGATTTATAAATTAGAAGGTTACAAGCATAATCTCAATATAGATAGCATATCTATATTGAGATTATGTTCATACAGCACCGAACCATAGAATACATATTCTAAACATATGATTTTATTTATGATCGAACACCGGATCAACTGAAACACGATTCCCAAAATAACTACACTCAGATGAAATTAGAAACGGTCCAGAGTCAGTGCATATTGAATCCTAGCAGAAACCGCTCCGAGTCAGTGCGTTCCATAGTGCACAAAGTGGAACACGCTATTAGATACAAGAAAGTACACAGGCCTATATTATCGACATGTGTAACACTTTAGCCATCTAAATTTCGTTACAAAAACTAGAATCGAGTCATTAGCTGCCCATAGGTACACTAACATCTTAAAGTGAATTTATTTATGAGTGCCAACGAATAAAGAATACTAAGGAAGTGCCTCTAGCTATCAAACTTACGGTACCTGTGTGTGTCCAGTTTTTAAGCACTACCTGTGATAGATGCCATTATAGTCAGAGGACACTTAAAGTGTCAAGTCGTGGAAATTTTTATTAATTGGGTGTGTAATTTTGAGGATTTTTATTTATAATTAAACGGAAATCATGGGTGGATGTGCCGTTTACAGTTGCACTAATATAAGTGTTAAAAAATTACCGGGATTATCGTTTAATAGGTATGTTTTTATATTGGTAGTTAGGTTACCGAATAATATCGTTGATTTTGCTTATATTTAACAATGCTTACTGTGTATACGTAATAAAATATATTGATACATTTTTCATAATGTTCAATTGATTATATTTAAAATAAAAACTATTTAAAGTCAAAATTTTCTTACCGCGTAATGTTTATTTATGTGTTCATAGGTACGAAGGCCAATGATAGAATAGTAAACACAAATTTGTCGTTTATAATACATGCGCATAACATACTAACGCCGCCATCATGGTCAGAGGACTTGGACGCAACTTTACGTGTTTAGAGCGTTTCTTTAGTATTCTTTATTCGTTGATGAGTAAACTCATAATGTATTATTACATTACATTATTTAATTAAAGTATTAATATTTCAGTTGTGTTGCCCAACCTGTGTTTAAATTATAAGGTGCTGTAATATGTAGTATATAACACTGTTCACATTTCAAATTCATTGATTTAAAACAAAACACCGAGAAATGTGTTAGTTAAATTTGCTTGTACTATGCTGCCCAAAAATGTTTTACACTTTGAAAATATATCATTGAAATTCAGACTGTTGTCCAGTGTAAAAATAACCAGTTATCGCATTTATAACTGAGGTTATTTGACATTTTATTTAATCACATTTTTATAGATATTATGGATATTGCAATTTACACAATGTTATACATATAAGTATGGGTAAAAATTTTACCTTTGTTTAAAATTTTTGTAAACAAAGAAATTATATATATCCTATTTTAAACAAGAGATGTTACTTGAAAGGTGCGATAACAGTCTTATGTACTACCATCAAAACATAATTCTAGTTGTTTTGGTAAGCATGGTACATACCTGCATAATTATGTATAAAAGCAATAATGAAATTTTCCGTTTTCCCAGTTTTACAGATTTTAGACTTCCAAAGATGCCCCAACCAGACAGCATGCTGATATAATGAAATGTTTTAGAAATCAAAATGTTGCTGAAGTCATATGTGAGACTTTAAAATGACATCATAATGACATCTATTTCCAGTCCTTGCTGACAGATATTGACAACTGCTGGCATTATGACAGTCAGACATGAATTTAATAACTAAAAGTTAACTTACTGTCTGGGAAAATACTATATTTTTCTATGATTTAGAATATCATTAATGTAGTTTTTAAATATACAAAACTGCTTTTCAAAATTTTTTGACAATATTATAACCTTTTAAAACAGAAAAATAGTATGATTTAACAAATCTTATGTTCTAAAATAATGTAGCATTTGATAGGTAAAAATTTACAACAAACATTTTATTTCTAATCAATATTTCTGAAATTATAGTCAAATGCTGTAACAATTTTTTTATTCGTGTTTTTGTTTTAATACACAGTTTGATTACAATTAAAACCTCCCTTGCCGATTTTGACATATATTAGTTCATCACTGCTTCAAATTTGAGTATCTAACTTTGCCAATAAATGGCTTTAGATGTTTATATTACCTGCGTAACGGGTTAGTGTTAGGCAACACACTCCACATGTAAGATCCAATATATTATATACGTCCACTACTGCTCGTGATAACGTTACAAACTGCAGCTTTCACTCATACCTGTTTGTACACATTTGCTATGAAGAATGATGTCACAATCAATTGTTTTGTAGGTCTTTTATGAATCTTATTAACTAGGTAACATAAGAGTGGGGATTGCATAAATTTTATATGGCAACTTGAAAAAGGAAACTTAATTTAACAATCCAAAGTATTAAAGTACTGTAAATAAAGGCTATAAAGATGTTTCAAAGAATAATTAAACAAGTTATGATAAATTTAATATATTTTAGAATTGCAAATACAATAAATACTATAGGTAAAACTCTAACAAAAATAAATAATTCATTACATTCAATATACAACAAATTACATCAACTTTTAATTACTATGATTATTATCTAAAAATTGTGGTAACATTTATGTCTACAGCCCATATAAAAATTAAAATCAGTTAATTTTAACATAGCCTGTATATAAAAATTTGGCACCCTTTTGTTTGGTATTGAATAAATTTAGGTTTGTTGAAAACAATTAGATGAGTTAAAAAAACCTCATCTTATATTATATTTTGGGGTTCAATTTTTATATAAATATTTTCTATCTTTAATATATCACAATGATCACAAATAATTTCAAGCCTGAGCAAATTTGTAAAAAACAAGATTTTTGATTGTAGTCTTTATATTTGTATTATTTAAACATCCAGTCTGTTATGTTTGTAAAAGAGAAAATCTTAGACCAAGTTTTGATTATAAATACTGACTTGGTATTATTGCTTCGTTTAACAAACAATAAAAGCCGGTATAAACAACTTTGTTATATGCTACCTAATTAAGTAGATAGATGAGAAATTTTACATTTATTAATTTTGAGGGCAAATGTTCTAACACCAAAGTAACTGATTTTACATAATCTACATTAATCAAACTTCCTGCACTAAAAGAGAAATACATAAAACTAATAATAATAAATCCAAAGTTGGACGATGGTTTGAATTAAGATGTAATATATATGGGGTGTTTCACACATCACTGCTCAGGGGAATATTTTTTTGTTTTCAAATATGTTTAGTACAAACTTTATACATTTTTAAATTAGAATAAATTCTCTATAATGTGGTTTTATATTTATCAACAGTGTAAAGAAATGCTTCCCTTATAATTAAGTTTTAAAAATATATATAAGGTTTGCTCCAGATATATTTGAAAATAACAAAAATATTATCCTGAGCAGTAATTCAGAAATACCCTGAATATTAAATGCAAAATATAAGAAGTTGCTGGCCTTAAAATGTTTAGAGTTTGTTTATTATCTGTAAGAGTTTCATCAAGTTAAGGCATGCAGTCTAGCATATTGCCTTTTGTTTTAATAAAACTTCTTATGAAAGTGGGGAAAACATTGATGTTTTGTCAAAATTTGATTTAGCTCAATTTGGATAGACTTTGATTATGCAACTTTTTTGTATTAAAAACGAAAACAAAGTTATTGATTAAATCATAATTTAGCTTTGGTTTAAGAATCACATTTTCAACAATGAGCTATAAAAGCTAAATTGAGAACCAAGAAAACACAAAAATGTTTGGGCAATAAAACTGAAGATGTTAATTGAAGTTTGATAATAAATTACCTAACTACAATTTCAAACTACAATTCAAATAAGAGTGAATTTAATAATAAATATTATTGTTGATGTTTGTTTTTATTGTTTAAACATTGCTTTGTGATTCGCAATGGCAAATTTTGACAGAATATATTGTTTTTTATACATTGCAACAATTCAAATTAATGTTTCTTTCTCGGGCACTTTCTACAATATACGGGGCGTTTCAAAAAGGTTAGGCTGGCTATATACAATCATATTCTTTGTATCAAAATAAAAAGAAAAGTTCATTATACGTATGTTCCGAAAGTGAATATTAAGGAAAATATACCCCTTCAAAAGGGTGGAATAAATTCCAATTTTTCTGATGTCTACTAAACGGTTTGAAATATCAATTTGAAATTTTAATGATAGAGGTAGACCATATGGACGCAAAATTAGCTCACAGATAATTGATATTTCAAACCGTTTAGTACATGAATTGGAAAAACTTAAATTTGTTCTAACCCTTTGAAGGGGTATATCACCCTTAATATTATTTATTGTTTATTTTGATACAAGGAATACAAATGCATATAGCCAGCCCAACCTTTTTGCAACGCCCTGTATAGATTCAAAAAGCTGACAATAGGCAAGAATGAAGTAAATTTTGTGGATGCTTCATTGATTGCTGGAGTACACAACTAAAGAAAGAAGTTTTAAGACAAATGCTCTACATATATTTAAATAACACGGTTGACGTAATCTAATCAATTATAAAGAGTGTTCACAAACTTCACAGAGAAAATTTGAGATGATAGAAATAGAGAAGACAAAATTTTTTTGTTATATAAATGTGTAGTTAAAACTCAATAGTAATGGAAGTATAGCCTATTAAAGCTGAATAAATTATTGATATTCAGTTAAGCATTGTTTCATTATCAAAGTAGGGACTATCAATTTCATTGCAACTGTTATAGCTTGTTTCACATTGTCGCTAAGGCATCTAAGTTAACCATTAGAATGCCAAGCCCTGGAAACTTCTTAAGTGAAGAAAAAATTGTCTGATTTGTTGAAAGATATCATTGCAGGCTTTGATAATGTAATTTTGTAACTAGTCTATAGAAACCCTATAGAAAACATCAAGTGGGGTTATAACTGGGTATTGTAGGAACTACAGAACTGAATCACCTCTTCCTGTCCAATGCTTGCCAAACGTATTTTTGACATATTCCCTTATTGTGACACTGGGGCTCCATCATAATAGTTTTTCGTATACAAGCATACATTTAGAGGAATACCTTTAAGCAATTTGGATAATCTGTTGGCAAACTGTTTACACTTGCCCAGTCAATTGAGGTGGAAGGAAATAAGGTCCAATGAGATTATTGCTAACAATGCTCATCCAAACATTAAGAGAAAATGTTTCCTGGTATAATCACCTCACAATATTAGCATTAGAATTTTTGTAACTGCAAGTATTACTATTGTGACTGTTGATGTAGGGTTCACAATGCAGCCATCAAACAATCTCCATATGAACTTCAATTATAGACCATTGCATGAACCTTGCTAGAACTGTAAGGGTATAGCTGTTATTCATAGAGGACTCTGCATACAGTGGCATGATTAACATGCAAGACTTCTTCAACGCCTGGATATGCAACTTACATATTTGCTTAAAAAGTACCATGACTCCTTAAGTGTGTAAGGTTTATGATTTGAATGACTATTCAGAAATTTTTTCTCTGTATATTCATTCAGCTTTTAACACATTTCTTTGAGATTTTACATACACAGGACATAAGTTAATAAGTTCTTAAAATGTTCTAAAATATAAAATTCATCCATCTCAAAAATTGGTTGTATAATAAGTTATTATATTATAATCATCTAAGCCAAACCAATTGCATTTTAATTATTAATTAATTCAATTCCTACATGTTTCGATTTTATCAGAAAATGATCGTCAGAGGAAGAACTAATTTTACATATATAAAATGTCAAAATTCAAAATTGAATTAATTAATAATTAAAATACAATTGGTTTGGCTTAGATGATTATAATATAATAACTTCTTAAAATGTGTAATCACTTTGGTTTCTGAACTAACTTAAAGGTTGTCAAACATTGCTAAATATCATTTATTGTATTATTAGTTTGATGTTATATGCACTGTTCTAGTAAGTAAGTTACCAAGTACTAATAATTTTAATATTATTAAGGCAAGGTTTAATTACAAATGACTCATTTTGTCAGTTTTAAGGGTTTGTGGTTGCTTTACTATTGAGTTTTAACCACATATTCGCATAACAAAAAATGTTTGACTTATCTTTCTCTAGTATTTGTAAAATTTTTTGCATAGATTTTGTGAAAACCGTATGTATTACATAACAAGATCAGTTCTTTGAAAATGTTCGTACCTACAACTATAATATGTTTAAATGTATCACATATTTTTTTAAGTCATAAAGAATAATTGACTTTGACTAGATGCCATAACATCAGTTAGGTGTGTTAACAGTAAATATCTAAATATAACTATTATTAACAGACAAATATACAGAGGTGATTAAGTTATGCACAAAATTTATGATTTTATTATTTAATAACTTTATCAAAAATCCTTGAACATGTCAATTTTATTATTTAAAAAGGCAGAAAAATGTTTTCGATCATTCATATTTTGGGCTATGATGTCATCGTCAATTCTTTTAAACAACAACACCAACTTTTTTTATAAATTTTGATGCACATTTTCACTACTTTAATTATGGCATAAAATATTTGGTATCTTTTTGAGAAAATTCACAAAGTTTACAACCACCAATAAAAATTTTACTAAAATGTGAAAATTTAAGCAAATAAAAGTAGTAAATGATAATACTAATTAAAATTCTTATATTTTCAAATATCTTTTATCAGACATACCAAAATCTTTTGATTTAAGAATGTTGATAAGGATATAAAAATTAAATTTAATATTAGAGCATCACAGTTGTCAGTTATTGTCACATGTGCTCCTTCAAGTAAAAGTTGTGTGAGGTATCAATTATCTTTGTAACAATTAAATGTGAAGTAACAAGTGACTTCTTTAAATTTGAAGGCCATTAAATAAATTTTACACATTTATATTTCAGTTTAGGAGTTTTAAATAAATGCTAAATTTAACAGAAAGTAATGAACAAACAAAGAATTTGAACAGAATAAAAATGGCACCCAACAAAGAAGCTAAGTTGAACGATTTGCCATATGTTTACATAATTAATTTTGAATAATAATACTAATCATTCATTTTATACAAATTATTTAAACAAAAAAAATACTATCATTATAAAGTCCATCTGATACATGAGTTAAATGAGGATGATTCAGACCATCGTGGTTCCAGTTTTGCAAATACTTAGGAGGGAAGGCCTCCGGTTTATAAAGAACTTTCACAAGCTTTAATTTGAATGAAGTTTTTGCATTTATTAAAACAATTGTTTTAAAAGTTGGGAGTCTCATAAGATTAAAAACTATCGGTTCGATTGGATTACGTTTCAATATCATTTTTCGATAGGAAAATTGATTGTTTTATAGAAACTTTGGGATATGTTTTGGTTGTGTAATAATAAATCTTAATAAAATTAATCACTATCGGAAAGATAATATTGAATTCTGCAATAGTAATGAATTAGTTCTTATAAATTCATTTCGAGAATAATAATAAGACACATTAAAAAATATAAATACTTGATTATTTACACATTGTCATTTTAAATATGTCATAACTGTTGAAAAGTTTTTCAGATGTTGGTCAAACAGCTTGTATTAATCCTTTAGTCTATTGAAATTTTAGAAATAAACAGATTCATTTACTAAAAACAGAACATTCTGTAAACGAGAGACTTCCTTCTTAATGTTACACTGTGAAGATCTAAATTTTTTAATTGATATTTTCTAACAAAACCATTTTTTGTTTTAATGAGTCTGTTAATTGCCATAACTATAAGTATTGGTCACAAGAAAATTCTCTCTGGACTCAAGAGTTTCACAATCAGTCAGTATGGTCAAATAAGAAGAAGACGTCTTCTAAAATAGTATTGTTTTAATAAAATTTAACTGCTACTAGGTATTGGGATTTTTGACAGCTGTAGCAGTGCATTTTCCAAATAATGATGGTTGTAATTTGCCTGATCAGGGCAGTTGGTTTCAATAACCTGGAGCACCTGCTCATTTTGGGGTACAGGTCCGTCAATTTCTTGATATTATGTAACTTGGTATATGGTTGGAACGATGTGAGCCAATTGAATGGCTAGCCCAATCGCCTGAACTGATCAATAAATTGATATTTATGGGGCCACTTAAAATCGAAAGTTTACATTAACAGGCCAAATATTTTAGACAATTTAAAACATCGTATTTGGATGGAAATCATCCCACAGTTATCGAACATGCATTCGAACAGTGTAATTCACTTTATTATTAAAGTAGAATTATTTTTTTCTGATTCATTATATAGTAGACCAATTTGCAATGACTTTATGCAAAAGAGGGAAGTAAACACTTTTTGTCGATTATCGTTCTGCTCATCTCATGATTAATGTATTCTTATGTTTGAATAAAAATTAATAATAATGTGGTATTATTATTCAAACATTCATCCATTGCAGCAAGTTTTCATTTGATTAAAATAATCAGTATATTCAAGCTGAATTTAATAATGGTATTTTGGAAATTTATCTAAAATGCACTTTGTGGTTCATAACAAAATAAGTGAAAAATTTTGTTTGTCTTTAAATTTTATTTTTATTGAAAATAAATGTTTTTCTTAAAACAACTGTGTAAAATCAAATCTTTTTTTATCGTTCAAGTGTAAAGACATCTAGCAAAACCAATTAAAAATGCTGAGATTGTAATTTAAAAAACATGGACAGTTCAAAAGCAATTTACTGCATTCTAAATTGCCTTTTTAAATATAAAATTGGTACGTTAAAGGATTTTTCACAAACTTTGAATAACAAAATTATAAATTTAACACGAAACTTTATTACCATTTTATATTACTATGGTTGGTGTAACTGATGTACCTTAATAATGTGTTGCTAATAAGCATTATTCTATACATATCTTAAAATTAGAAATTCAGTGAGAGAAAATGACTTATCCAACAGTTTGGGAAAATAAAAACTGGGCACAATAATTTTGTATTGTAATTTGCCTTAAATTTCTATGAATAATATTTTTTATGTATTGTACAAGTTGACAAGATATTGTTTAATGAAAAGAAAATAAATTAAAGTTTATTTCTATAATAATGCTCCCTGAGATTAAAGCCTAATTTACCAAAATTCATGAAAATGATGCAAAATATCAAATTGGTGCCCCGATTTTATTAATTGCAAGTGTACCTACATATGTTTAGTACAGTTGCGCAATTAAAACACTGTGATATTATGACTCTAAAAATTAGGAATAAAACAATTACAAACTTTAACCTAAATTTTCTACATCATTTTCAGTATTTGCTAGTAATTGTTAAGAAGTTTTATAAGTTTGAAGCTTTATTCCAACAGATATGAATTTGAACTGTTAAAATTATTATTTAAATTACTAAAGACTTGAATTAAAATATGCAGATATTTGTTCTGCATTTATATGTACTATTAGAGTAATAAATACTGTACAGTTAAATGTAATAGCACTAAACAAATGTGCCACATTCTTTTTCTGTAATAAAATTTTTACTGGTGATAAGGACAATAAAAGTTAGTGTTATACATGGTATTTAATAAATAGTTATATTCATATATTCCACACATGTAAAAATTTTAAATCCAAAGCATTGGCGCTGTCACATCAGTATTCACTGTTGGTTATGCACGAGAGTGCATCAAATACTTGCCCGATAGATGTTTTACTATTTATTATACGACTAGATGGAAATGCAAAGCATTACCTATAAAAATTAAATCTTCCTATTTTAGTCATGACATTATGTATTCTAGTGGCGCTAAATAAATTATTTCTATAACTTGCTTTTACTTATGGGAGATGTAAAATTTGAAATCTACAGTCAATAAGGTTTTAATTAAATTTTGGTGGAAATCTATCAATTTTTTTTTAAAAATTTACAAAAAATTGGCATGGATATTGTTCTGAAAAAACCCTGTTTATGAATATATAAAACGATTTAATGATTACAGTGGACACCTAGTACTGTCGATTATCAATATAGTCTATTGAAGAAGTATGTTTCCTCAAACAATAGCCACATATTTGCAAATCTTATATGGTCGAGTTCTAGCAATAGTGTTCTGCGAACGCCGTGAATGATCGTTTAGGATTGAATAAACTTTCAATAAATTGAATTTGAAGGGCACTGTGCCCAAAACGCATAGTGAAGTGTATTGACGATTGTTCTTTTTAAATCAATTTGATACACAATCCCATGATTACTTATATCTTAAATGATAACTTATGATTATATGTGAATCTACTTGTATAACTCAAAATGCAAAATGCATTGAAAACAGCTATTTCTAAAAGGTGGTTCAAATTAAAAACACTTTGGGCACTATTTTTGACGCAACCATGTTAGGTATAATTTTGTATAGCTTTTTAAAAAGTAAGAAGCATATTAAACAGAAGTTTTATGAAAGCTTGATGACTGTCTTATAAAATAAAGTGCCCCAGAAAATTGCACTGGTTCATTTGTCTGTAGTTTCTAGGCCTTTGTCGCAAAAATATCATTGGGAATTGCTTCTACGTATACCATATATTCTGATTTGAATCATAGATTATTTCTTAATTTTAAAAATTTTATATTGCATTGGTTAACTCCTAATCCCCTAAATTTTATAGAAGTGGATTAGAGCAATGGCAACATTGTATGGAGAAATGCTTTAAATTAGATGGTGCTTACATAGAGAAATAATTTTAAAATTAACGATAACCTAGCCTTTATGTAACTTTTTTGAAGTGTATATGTACCCCTACGTATAAGAATTCATTAAAAATTGGCATATCTATAGGAATGTTTACTTCAAACGAAAATGATATCACAATGCTTTACAATGTTAATCAGTGCGAGGCATGTTTTCATTATATATGAACAAGATATAGTTGACCAAATTATAGTTTCCGAGAATTATTTAAAGCTATATATTGTTATGATGTTTATTGCAAATATATCAACATTTTGTTTCAAAAAACTCAAATCTTGTGGCAAAAAGACTAAGATGAGAGTATAGTACCTACCACTGCCAATGGTGTGTAAATTTTCAAGCAGGTATAGCATCATAACTATTTAGTTATTTAACTTCAATAGGTACCTGAAGCCCATTCTTCAGAGCTACTGTTGAATAAAATTCATGAAAATAACGAATGTTTAACAAACTTAATAAATTTAATAACTGAGTTGATAAATTTAAATATGTAATTTAAACCACCTTGGCAATAACAATACTTTTTCAAAATGGCATCAGTTATGCACCAACTATGGGTACTATAAATATCTAATCTGCTAATAGTACCTTCAATTTTAAATGTCGAAAATAGATTGTTGGAATCAATACTAACAGTTCCTTGAAAAACAGCATATGGCTTCGTTTCAAAAGTTACTAAAAAATATAATCTCTTTTTACGCCATATATTGCTTATGTCCGAAATCCCAGCTGATATAATATTTTTAAGTTCAAAATTTGAACATAGATGAATATCTTCTTCTCCACTGTAGACTGTTTTGTGAATTTTACTAAGAATAAATTTAGCAGCTTCTTTTATTAACAGTCCGTTAGGTGAAATGGTGAAATAACCATTACAAGTACACCAGTGACGTTCAATGCCTGCATCTTCACAAGATCTATCTTTTTCTATTTCGTCAAAAAGCGATTGACATTTTGGGCAAGCGCTACTTCGTTTCATATTGTAAGGTTTTCCTGAAATAACTAATATATCTTGTAAAGTCATGTAAAGGTCATATGGAGTTGTAAGTCGTTCTGAATTTTTGATCAAGTTCTCGTATTTTTGAGCATACTTCATTTTAAACCAGTTCGGTATTGATATGTAAAAGAACGGTAAGCGTTCTTCCAACCAACCTGCATGGGTATACGTAATAGTGCCAAATCGAAATCCATGATCACTTATAAAGAATACTATGGTATTATTCAATATCCCTGAACGATCTAAGTCATGTAGAAGTTTAGCAACTTTCGCATCCATTCTAGATACAGCGTTTACTTCATTGTGACTAAAAGAATTTGTCCAAAAAAATCCAAAACTGGAATAATTTAGAAAAGTTGATGAGAAGTCTCGTGCTAAATTAAAAATGCGTTCACCGGCACTTTCTGGGCCTGTACAGTATTTAATGACTTGAATTGACAAAGAATCTAAGTATTTTTCAGTAGCTAAAATGTATGGCCGAAAATAATAATCTGTGGGTTTATGTATAAAACCTTTTTTTAAATAGTTGAAGGTACTGATATCAATTTCGTCCTCAGCATAAGCGGTAACAAAACCTAAATTTCGATAGTCATACCAGATTATGTTACATTTATCAAGTTTGCCAAGTATTCTGGGATTGCACATTTTAAATGCAGTTGACTCGTTCATTCCAGTAAAGATGCCCATCAAGTTAGGAAATGTATTGTCTCCAATTTTATTA